>PVKA01024375.1:0-34310 GCA_004027165.1 Ctenomys sociabilis | reverse complement strand
AAAAAAAACCAGGATGGGCACACAGGCATCCAACTTGGGAGACCTCTCCCTAGAGGAAACCTGTGAAATAGTGGGTTCTTAAGCCTCATCTCTTCTCACAGTGCTCTACTGCCCCCTAGCGTCCCTTTTAACAAACGATGTCAATTCACAGTGAATTCAGAAACATACAAGGCAATCAATAGGGCTGGAACTGGCTGGGTTTGGTAGTGCACTCCTGTTAATCCCAGCACTCAGAAGGTTGAGGCAGGAGGATTACTGTGAGTTCAAGGCTGCCCTGGGCTACATAGTGAGTTCCAAACCAGCCTGAACTACATAGGGAAAGCCTGTCTAAATAAATAAGGCTGGAGCAAAGCTATTTTGTTGCAATTACAAAGTATATTAGAAACGTCTGTGTGTGCATAAAACACCTCTTGACAATACCAGGGAGCTGTGAGAAGTAGTTTCTGGGAACAGGAGCAGGTGGCTGGAAAGCCATCACAGGATGCTACTGTGTATCTGCTGAGCTCTGAGCACTTGCCCATGTTTCTATTGGAGCCCACTGTCTATGGTCCAACCCATCTCCTGCGTCTTGCCAACAAGAGAAACACCTGATGTACTGTAACTGATCTGATCATTCTTTCTTAAACATTTCAAATATTATCTTTTTGTGTGTGTGTGTGTGTTTTTGAGACAGGGTCTCACTGTGCAGTTCAGGCTGGCCTTAAGCTCACTTTGTAGCTCAGGCTGGTCTCAAACTCACAACAATTCTACTGCCTTAGCCTCCTGAGGGCTGGGATTACAGGCCTGCGCCACCACGCCCGGCTCAAATATTATCTTAATGTGGGTTTCCCCAAAAGGCAGCCTGAGACAAGAGCATAGAATCAGGTAGTTTATTTGGGAACTGATTCGTCAGCCACAGGTGTGAGGAAGTAGGAGGAGTCCAGGAAGGAGAGAAAATGACCCACAGGGGCCTCAGGGACCCAGCATAAATCCTGCCTCTGGGAAGGGGAGCCTGAGGTGTTTCTTAGCTGAGGGTTCTGGGAGGCAGATTTGCTGTGCATGGGTTACTAGTCTATCTGAGTATAACACAACAACAATCTTTGCACAGCAGATTTATTACTTACAGCTAGACATCAGGAGATGCCAGGGGCCTGTGAGGCATTGCTGCTGGTGTATCGTTGCTCAGGAAGCCCCCAGTGCAGGTGTCTCAGCTGCACAGTTGACGGGGTGACGCAAGGCAGCCTGCTTGGGTTTTATACTCTGAGGACATAAGCACTAAAGCATATCCTGTTTCTACATGGGGAAGGCCAGAAGCAAGAGCCTGAGCTGTCCCAACCAGCAGTTCCTCCCCATGTTGCTCCAGAACCACAAGTGAGAAAAGGTTGTTCCACTGTGTCTCAGTTACTCTTCTCTCATGGCTGGGACAAATACCCAACATGCAGAATGCAGGAAGGAAAGGTTTATGTAGCTCAAGTTGGTAGAGGGTTCAGTCCATACTCAGATGGCTCCAAGGCAGAGCGGCACATGGCAGAGAGCAACTTTTCATGGTCCGTCAAAGAGCAAAGGGAGTAGCAGCAGCCCAGGCAGGTAGCCAGCCCCTCTCCCCTCCTTACATTGTATTTCAAATTACCTGCCCCAGGAAAGGTAAATCACCCACACCCACGATAATCAATCACAAACCCCAGAAGCCGCCCCATGACTACATGAGGCTTTGTGGGGACAACAAGACACAAAGCATCACATTCTGCCCCTGGACCCCTAAAGACCCATGCACATCCTTTATTGCAAAAGGCATCTTAGTCACTTTCAAAGAGTTGCCAAAGTCCTACAGTTTCAGCAGTGCTGAAAAGTCCAAGTCCCAAGTCTCCTCCAAGATCTAAGACAAACTCCCCCTGTACAAATGAAGAGTTAAACATTTCCAACTTCCAGTGGCACAAGGTAAACACTGCCATTACTAAAGGTACACACAGCAGGATTCCAAGCATTGGGACCAAAACAAGTCCAAAATCCAGAAGGGCCAAATTTAAGTCCTATAGTTTCATGTGAAACATCCAAAGCAATCTGTGGCAAACTGTGAGCTCCATGTGGCTCCCTTGGTGGTAGCTCCCATGACCTCTCTTAGGCTGCTTTTGCTCCCTCTTTGCAGTTTCCCTTAGATGATCCATGTTTCTGGCTTTTCCAAATTTCTGGGGTTTCCACTAAATATGCTCCTCACTGATAACTTCACACACTGCCTTCTCAGGGGCACACTGCCTGGCCTCCCAGACCTACTGCTGAAATTCAGGTGGAAGCCTTCTTAACCTCAGAATGCCTGCATTCAGCATGCACCTAAAACCAATGCCACGTGGATGATGCCGAAGTGTGCTGTCAGCTGGAGCAGTAACCAGGGTTTCTTCTCTCTTGGTTACAGGTGTCAAGTGCCTACATCAATGAGCAATATGACCCTGATTCCAAAACATAAATTCTCCATGCCAGCACCATTCTGGAACTTGGTATGACCACCACTGCCATTATGGAACGCAGGGTTCTGTGGCTTTCCCTTCAAGGCAAAATCCCTCATCCTTGCAATTCTGAGGCTGCAAAGGGAGGAGACCTGCCGCAACAGCAATCCTCCCGGCTCTGTCTTTGCATTCCACAGCTTTACCGGAGCTTCTTTCTGGTCAAACTCACATTTTAAATCATCCTGATGGGCTCGCTGCTCTTGATTCTCAACATAAATCTGACTAAAGCCCCCAACAATAGCCATACCACAGTTTCAATATTCAACTGCTTTAAGATTTCCTTTGTGAGGCTGGGGAGATGGCTCAAGGGAATAAGCACTTTCCCGGCAAGTGCAAGAGCCTGAGTTCAATTCCCAGTTCCGGAAAGAAAAAAAAAAAAAAAGAAAGAAAAAGATTTCCTTTGTTAATCAGTCCTCCATGCTTAATCTCAGTCTCAGACAAAGTCTCTGGACATGAGCAAAATTCAGATAAACTTTCTGCCAAGCCATAACACAAATCACCTGGAGTCCAGCAACCAATGCAGTCCTTCTTCCCAGCAGAAACCTCCCCAGCCTGGTCTTTACAGGCCGGCTCTCTATCAGCCTTCTGGTCTTCTGAGCTCTGACCAGAATCTCCCATACAAGGAAGCCAAAGCTGTTTCAGTGCTTCTCTTGCAAGCAACATCTCCAAATCCTTCCTATCTCTTTCCATAAGCCATTCCCAAAAGCTTGTAATCCACATGATCGGGTAGTCACAACAACAAACCCACTTCTCTGGTACCAAATTGTGTTTGTTACTCTTCTCTCATTGCTGGGACAAATATCCGACACCCAAGATGAAGGAAGGAAAGGTTTATTTAGTTCACAGTTGGTGGAGGGTTCAGTTCATACTCAGCTGGCTTCAAGGCAGACTGGCATAGGGCAGAAAGCAACTTTTCATGGTAGAGGCAAAGAGTTAGAGCGTGAAGGGAGTGGCAGCAGCCCAGGCAGCTAGCTAGCCTCTCTCCCCTCCTTACATTGTAATGCAGATTACCTTCCTGGGGCAGGTGCAACACCCACACCCACAATAATCAATTACAAACTCCAAAAGCCACTCCATGACTGCATGAGGCTTTGGGAGGACAACTAGACACAAATCATGACACACTAACTGGGAGAAGGTCTCCACAGCTGCGCCAGGGAGGGGACACCTCCTTGAGGCTCTAGAGGAAGTCCTGAGGTGAGCCTTGGCATCTCCCTGAGAGATGCTCTGAGGTGGCACAGAAGTCTTCACTACAGCTGGAGAGCTGAAGTCAGAGGTGGGCTAAGGGACACAGGCACTGTGGTCCAGACAGGGTGCTGGGAGCTTGCGTTTCAGCAGGGAAGCAGAACACATCCATAAGCAAGTCACCAAATGTGCTCATGCTGTCGGGGAAATGCATAATGACAGAAAATTTTCAGAGAGGGCTTGGTACATGAAGTGACTGAGTGGGAACAGGTAAGCTGAGTTCTTACGAATTAGAATCTACCAAGACCTGGTGAAGAAGCTTCCCAAGCAGTAAATCATGTGTGCAAAACTTTGACACATTCTAGATCCTGTGCAGTGAAATACAGGGGCAGTGAGGAAATGATAAAGAGGCTGTAAATGAAGCAGAAGCCAGGCCAGTACTGTTCCACAAACAGTGCCAGAAAACTTGTTAAGTAAAACTGAGACATAGCTTTGCAAGTGTTAGACTGGCAAAGGTCTTCCAACGAACTGGGATGGCGACCAGGGCATCCACACCCCTCACTGTCTGCAAGAGATTGAGCTAAGACAGTGCAGATGCCTCTGTGTAGGACGTGTTTTAAAAGAACACTTGACTGGGGTATGATGACCACACCTGTAATCCCAGCATTTGAGAAGCTAAAACAGGAGGGTTGACACGAGTTCAAGACAAGCCTGGACTCCACGGCAAGCCTGAATAAAAAGAAGAAAAAAAGGGTATCTATCCCTTACCATAGCCAGATCCACTGCTGAGAATTTTTCCCATAGATCTACCCACAGGCGTACACAAAGATAGACTTGGGAATCCCGCAACATTATGTAACATCGTAATAGCAAATAACTGGAAGGAAGGCTAGGGTCCAGCGACAGGTACCTACACAGAAGAGTTTCTCAGGACACAGCTTGCCACAAACTGTTTCGGCATTACTGTCAGAAGCCCTGTCTAGACCATAGTATGAGACCCCACAGTGATTCCAGACCCCATTGAGGCTGCGCCATCCCAGGGCCCTAACAGATAGGGCGGCCCTCCCGCCAGGCCAGCTCACCCACGCCTCAGTGGCCACGCGCGGCCACGTGGGAGTGCACCTCTGGGTCAGGTGGCAGCCCAGTGCAAGTGTCCTGGGACTGGGCCCCCAGCGAGGAGGACATCTGAGCAGCCCCACTGGGCAAGACCTTTGATGACCAATCTAGAAGAGCTGGCAGCCTGGGCTGCTTCTTGGAAGCCATGAGAAAATGGGTCAAGAGCGCGAGAGATCTGATCACACTGTCCACTCGGTGTGGCTGTATTTTTATCACGTATCCACTTAGAAATAAAAGGAGAATTTGGATGTACAGGGACACAGGAATCCTCCATCAGCCCGGTTATGGCCGAGGCAAGCTGGGCAGAAGACCAACTCCATTGGTCAAAGGGAAAATCATGCCTTTGGAATCCCAGCCTGCGAGCCCTAGCAGAGAGGTACCTCGGCTGCCACTAGGCAACAGGTGCACACTGCGCGTGCGCAGCCCACGGCGACGCCCCGCCCGATCAGTGACGCGCGTGCGCGTGGGCGGAGCCCGGCTTGTGGAGTGGTTGGCCGTGCGGAGCTACAGCCGTGGCACCGGAGCACGGAGGTCTCTGTGCACCGCAGTGGAGGCCTGGGGCGCCGAGCAGGGTGAGCGCGCGGCCGGGGAGAGGTCGGGTCGGGAGGGACGGAGCGACCCGGTCCCCGGTCCCCCGGGTCGACGTGCACGCGGCGGCGCTGGGCCTCCCCGCTCGTCGGGCTCCGTCTCCGGGCATCTCTGCCCCTCGCGTCTTCATTCACACGCTCTTTCCTTTGGCTGGAGCTGCTGATCCGCCCAGCGTGGTGCCACGGAGGGCCAGATGCTGGGCGGAGAGAGAGAGAGAGAGACAGAGACAGAGAGAGACAGAGACAGAGAGAGAGACAGAGACAGAGACAGAGAGAGAGAGAAGCTTCATCCCTAGAAGCCATGGTCAGAACGAGGAGAAAGCCTGCCTTGCCGGGTGGGTCGCAGTGCGCGTCGTGCCTCACTCACCCTGGGTGTTATCCGCCGCCTGCGGGGAGTTCCAGATGTCTGTCCTGCTTCTGTATGCCCGAGGCCGGTGCCAGGGCACACACCCTCGTCCTCCAGGAGGCAGGGCTCCTCTGCCCCTCCAGAGCCCACAGTGGCAGATTCTCAGACCTCCGGAAACAGCATCTGTGGGGAGACGTGGATGCTGAAACTGTGTGGGGCTGTCCCTGTGCCCACTATGCCAAGGAGTAGTGTTTTAGGGAAATGGCAGAATGCTGTTGCTATTCTGCTAATAGTGTGTGCATTGTTGGAAAAGCTAGCGACCACACTGCTTGTGTCTGTGCTCTGGCCCTGCAGTCAGGTGGCTGATAGGGTGTGTGTTACTCTGTCTCATGGATCTCTGTGTAGAACCCGGATCCCTGTGTGGAGCCTGAGAGGCAGGAAGCTGTTTCTACAGAAGCTGTTTCTGCAAGTGCCTTCCAGGTTTCTGGTGAAAGGAGAGAGCAGGTGGTGTGGACAGGGCTGATCAGGAATGGGTTTTTGCCAAGAAAAGTTTTTTCTACATTTTTTTGGGAGAAGGGAGTGTGGGTTTGCTGATCTACTTTATTTTTAGAGACACATTTTTGGCATAAGTGTCAGTCATTTGTCGTCATACCCCTTTCCTACACTTTCACTGAAAACCTGGAAGAAACTAGCCATCATGTTCAACAGCACCTGTCGGAATCACTGGCGCCAGTGTCTCTCAGAGACAGCCTGCGCCTCAGCTCCCACAAAGCTAGCAGTTCCGGGCAGGTTCCGGCCTCAGCACACTGGTCCACACACAGCTGTCCTCTGACTCCTGCCCCACCTGACAGGCAGCCCTGGCCAAAGCCAGGCCTTTATTTGTGAACCCACACCACTTCCTGCCCAACCTCTCTCCCTTTTCTACCTGGCTTCCCTACAGCCTCACTCCTCACTGCACTAAAGGACACTGCCCCAAGGTTATTTTCACCTCCAGTCTCTGGAGAGTGCCAGCAGGGCCCTCCAGAGTGTGGCATACCCTCCAGCAGGTGTCTTGGCTGTGAGGAACCCCTCTCCTCTGGAGTGAAATTGAGGTGCACCTTAGGCAGGGCTGTTTTTGTCTGCACTTCCTCTTTGGGCCTATGAACTCAATGTCATCCTGCACTTGTTGGTGTATAGCTACAGAGATAATGTGAGTTCCTGTGGGTATTGCTTAGCTGTCTAAAGCTGTTGTGTGTTTCCAGGGAATGTGAAGATACAGAACACCATTGTTTTGGAGGCAAAGGTTGGGGACTCAGCCACCCTGCCACGTGCTACTGCATAGTCCCAGGCATACCCATTCCAGGTACTGTGGGGCCTGGGCATGCTGGGGAACAGCAGGCAGTGACAGAAGCCTGTGGGTTCCTGACAGGGAATGGCATATTGGGGGTGGTTAGTAGGTAGGTATACTTCATGGAGACCCCACCTGGTACTGGCAGGATGAAGCCTGGTTCTGCAGTGGATTTTATATTGCACACTCATGGCTACAAGGTGTCAGTTGTTGCTCTGTGTCCTCAGCATTCATTCCTGGAGTTAAGTGCTTCAGAACTTTCTCTGTAAATACCAGGGCCACTTTTAAAGAGCATCTGTAAAGGTTTGGGTCACAGAAAGCTGAAAGGGAAGCCTTCAAGAGAGGCAGCTGCAAGGTGCCAGTAGCTGCCTTGAGTTAAGCATTCACCACAACGTGTCTCTCTTGATCTCAGCTGAAGTCTTTTAGTACAGATAATTCCCAGACACTGCTTTCCAGACTGACATCTCCTGAAAGGATCTGCCGTTGACTGATGTCCCATTGTCACATCAAGCTTGGTGTGTGGGAAACCTGTTCATTGTCCCTCCTGCCGCACAGTATTCCCCAGTAGCTGTCACGTGGGTGCTAAGGCACCTCCTTCACTTCCTTCCTATTCTGCTGGGCTGGTTGTGGAGCTCTAGGTGGGCAGATGCCATCTCCCACACATGCTGGCATTTCAGGATGGGGATGGCCCTACCTCCATAGAGGTTGTTTCCAACCAGGGGCAAAAGAGGCCCACATGCCCAGCCCATGGGTCATGGACCAAGGAGGGCTGGCCAGGGCTGGCATGGGTGTGGAAGAAGGACCAAAGAGCAGGATGCTAAAAGCAAGCAATTAAAAAAAAAAAAAAAAAAACCTTAAAAATCACTTACGGTGAGAAAAGTCCAAGTAGGTTCTTTGAGGTGAGGCTAAGTGGGACATTAAGAGTTAGTTTGCACTGGGCATGGTGGAACACTCTTGGGTGACTGAGGCAGCAGGATCACTGTGAGTTTAAGACCAGCCTAGGCTACAAAGTGAGCTCAAGGCCAGCCTGAACTACATGACAAGACATTGTCTCAAAAAGGCCAAAAAAAAAAAAACGTTAGTGTGAGGGACAGGCAGCCTCCCTGCTGCATGCTGTCCATGCTGCCTTTGTCCTCCACCCCCAGGAGTCATCTGTGCTCCTCTCCTTGCCTCGCCTTAGCCGTGGAAGCGTTTGTTGCTGTGACAAAACATACTGACATAAAGTTCACCATGTCAGCCACTTCCGAGTGCGTGGTTTTTGATGCAGTGTGTACAGCTGCTGTTCAGGCACAGTCAAACTCTGTGACCTCCTCCTGGAGGAGATCACGCGGTCCTCCTGCTTCCCGCCCCTGCCCTGGCACCTCTTCTCCAGGTGCTCTGCTCTGGGAAACCCTGCCTGCCTTTAGGTCCTTTTGGGGCTGGCGTGGGCCTATTCATCTATGTTGCCTACATCAAGTGGAACAGAAACACCTTCCAGCTTCTGTTTTTGTTTTTTTTTTTTTTTGGAGGAAGCCACACATTGTTTTCCATAATAGCTGCACCATTTTACATTCCCACCACCAGAGCGCGAGGGTTCATATTTCCACATCCTCAGTGTGTTATCCTCTGGGGGTTCATGCTGCTGTTGGTGATGGGTATGAGTGATACCACGTTGTAGGGTATTTTGTATTTCCCTAGTGAGCAGTGATGTCGAGGCATCTCTTCGTGTGCTTCTTGGCCATCTGCGCATCCTTGGAAAAATAGATTTCCTTCTTTTATGGGTCCTGAGGCTTAAACCCAAGACTTCATATGTCTGTCTATTTTTTAACCAGGTTGTAGTTTGATATTATTGAATTTGAGTTTTACTCCTTACCAGATCAAATAAATTGTTTGAAAATGTTTTCTTCCATTCTATAAGTATTTTTTTTTTTCATTTGTGGGTTGTTTTCTATGAAGTACAAAAGGTTTTTAACTTGTTGTAATGCTATCATTGCATTTTTTGTTCCAGCTACCTGCCAGGTATTTGGTGTTCTATCAGATAAATCCTTGTAGGGGCTGGGGAGATGGCTCAGTGGAATAAGCGCTTGCCAGGCAAGCACAGGGTTGAGTTCAATCCCCAGTTTCACCAAAAAAAAAAAAAAAACTCAAAACTTTTAGGCCGGGGAGATGGCTCAGTGGAATAATCACTTCCCCGGCAAGTGCAAGGACCTGAGTTCAATCCCCAGTTCCATAAAAGCAAAAAAGCAAATGAATCCTTGCCAGTTTAGGCTGAGAGTGTGGGCAACTTCTCGAGTATTTTAATCCTCAGCTCTGACCACTCCTCCAGGGTCACATGCAGGATTTCCATGAAGCCTCCAACCCAGGAGAAGTCCAGTCTGCTTTCTGGTGGAATGTTTTCTGTCTGGACCCTGTGACTTCGGACACACACTGGAACCACGCAGCCTAACAGCCTTCCCTCCTTCCCTGCAGCAGCTGTGGCAGTCCTGGGCAGACTAAGAAATGAGAAAATTACCCAACCATGGGGCCTTGCGGATGACGAAAGTGGTGTACCCACTGGGGCTGTGTGTGGGCCTGTTCATCTACGTTGCCTACATCAAGTGGCACCGGGCCTCTGCCCCCCAGGCGCTCTCCTCCATCACTGGGGCAGCCCACGTCTCTGCGGGGTCAGCTGCTCATGCTCACGAGGTCTTCTATGGAATCATGTTTGATGCCGGGAGCACTGGCACCCGTGTGCATGTGTTCCAGTTTGCCCGACCACCTGGAGGTACGTGGCCTGACCACAAGCCCCTCTGAGCCCACACAGGGAGTCTGTCCTATCCCCTTTCCCAGAGCCTCCAGTGTCCCCTTCCACTGAAGATGGTGTGGGCTGAGCCCTGCCTGGACACCCCTGGCACCTGGTGAAGGTGTGGCTGCCAAGGGCTAGGAGGGCTCAGTGGAGAGCACTTGGTGCAAGGCCCCAGGTCTGCAGTCAGGGGCTAAAAACTGATGAGGGGTGTGGGAAAGGAAGTATAGATGAGAAGAAAAATGTAGATAGATGGAGTGGCTGCGAGGGATGCTGAGTCGGTGTGCGTGGTCACACACGGCCACCAGCAGCGCTAATTATCTTAGCAAGGAGGGACCACCACAGAGAGGCCCTGAGTGCCTTGGTCTTCTCCTCTTAATCACTAGGAAAGCAGGTGGCCGGGACCATGACAGAGGCCAGGGGTCCTGTCAAGCTCAGGCTTCTTCTGCACAGAGCCCTTGGTCGCCTCCTCTCCTGTCTCCCCAGAGGTTTGGCCTGGCTGCATCCCCCTCTGAGGTGAGACCAGCACGCCCTCTCAGGCCCTAGATGGCTGTGCACAGCCGCTATGCTGGCATCTGCCAACTGCCACCAGACACTTCTGGTAGCTCTCTCTAAAATCATCATGGCATATTTTTCTAATTTTGTTACATTTGACCAAAGTTTGCTTTTGAATAAAAGAAAAATCAAAGCTTTACTTGAGATAATGTACCTATAAAATCTGCATCAAAAGTGTTCAAGGGGCTAGGGAGATAGCTTAGTAGAATAAGTGCTCGCTTGGCAAGCCTAAGGCCCTGGGTTCAATCGCCGGTTCTGCCAAAACAAAAAAAAAAGCATCTTGGGATTCTTTTAGGAGCCAGGAAGATGGCTCAGTGGAATAAGTGCTTCCCTGCAAGCGCAAGGACCTGAGTTCTAATCCCAAGTTCTGCCAAAAAAAAAAAAAAAAAAAAAAGTGTTCAAACTAGGGGTGGTGGTGCGCATCTGTAATCCTAACACTCAGGAGGCTGAGGCAGGAAGGTTGCCATGAATTTGAAGCTAGCCTGGGCCACATAGTGAGTTCAAGCCTGAACTGCACAGGGAGACCCTGTCTCTAAAAGGCCAAAAAAAAACCCTGGATTTTTGGAGGGGATACCATTGAGGATCCAATGTAGAGCCTCTCACTGAGCCATACCCCATATATTAAATAAAACAAAGCTCTGGCCCAAACATGAGGGATCACTAGTCTTGTTCAGCTAAACTAAGGAGGAAAGGCCGGGGAGATAGCTCAGTGGAATAAGCGCTTGTCTGACAAGTGTAGGGTCCTGAGTTCAGTCCCCCGTACTGCAAAAAAATAAATTAACAAACTTAAGGAGGCAAATGTAGGCAAGAAGGGCCAAAGGGCCCTGTCATTCTGAAATTAGACCATATGGTCACTTTGTTTTTAAAAAGTCTGGCTACCTAGGCATGATGGCATATGCCTATATCTCAGGATCTGGGGAGATGAGGCAGGAGATTGTAATTTTTAATCCCATCTAAGAAATTTAGCAATATCCTGTCTCCAAAAATTAAAAAGGGCTGAAGATGCAATTCAGCGCAAAGTCCCTGGACCCCCCAAAAATCTGGCTCATCACAGTTGTGTATCTCCATACATTCGTGTCTGTTCTCCCAGATCAGCTATCTCAGTTACTTTTCTCATTGTTGAGACAAATACCTGACCCTCCAAGTTAAGGGAGGAGAGGATTCTTTGGCTCACAGTTTATGGAGGTTTCCGTCCCTAGTCGGCTGGCTCCCCGGCAGGCAGTGCGGCCGAGGGCATCACAAAGCAGAACACCAGCAGCCACGTGCAGCCTCAGCCCCAGCCGCTCCCTCCCACCCCTCCGTATTCCCCTGAGGTAGCACTGGCTGCCAAGCTATGCCAAGGTAATCAGTGGACTGATGGAGTCACCACACGCCCTTCATCCCAGCTTCACACGGGGAGATCCAGCCACTGCCCAAGCCCCACTGACGCCTGCATGGGGCTCTGGGGGAGCACCCGGGTAGAAGCCATAAGGTGAACTGTTCAAAAGTATTTTCTTTTCCTTTAGAGACTCCCACCTTGACCCACGAGACCTTCAGAGCGCTAAAGCCAGGGCTTTCTGCTTACGCCGATGATGTCGAGAAGGTAAGAGCGTTTGCTACCCCCTCAGCACCTTCTCCCTGTGTGGTTGGTTTTAGCCAGCTCCTTCTCTTTGGGTCTGGCAGGCAGAGGAAAGCTGCCGCCCTGTGGTGCTGCCTGGGGCACCAGGCCTACTGCGTGGCTGGGGTGCGGGGAGAGCAGGTCTGTTCCAGCCTCCTGGCCCCTTCATACAAGCCCCATACCACCAGAGGCTCAGCGCAGCGCAAAAGCACAGATGCTGCAAACCTACAGCTTGTATTACTGGGAAGCTTAATTTTTTTCACTAGTCCTGTGGTTTTCATAATACTCTTTTTTTTTTTTTTTAAACATGCTGGGGGTGGAACCTAGTACCTTATCCATGTGAGCAAGTGCTGTACCCCAGAGCTACACTCGCCCCATAGTATGTTTTTAACTTTAGTTTTTGCTGGGGGTGTTTTGACTGAAGAAACACTAAAGCCCAAGTGAAGTGAGAAGGTACTGTGTTCCGGGGGCTAGGACTGCAGCTCAGCGATAGAGCTCTTGCCTCACGTGGTGAGACCAGGGGTCCATCCCAGACACACCACTGTTCAGAATGCTTACTCTCCTGGGCTGTCTCCACTCCATGTCAGCACTGTCATCAGCCTGCCGGTCCCTGGCAGTCACATGGTTCCTCAGCTCAGTTGCTCAGGGGATGAAGTTCAATATGGGACCTGAACTGCTGGCTACAGCAGCCTCGTGGGGTCAGGGAGTACGGACCTGACAGGTTGCCCAGGGAGCCCAGTGACAGCAGGGGATTGTCACCGAAGAAAGTGAGAAAGCTGCTGTAAAGGGCGGGCTCAGCCTCAAGGCCACGTCACCTGCCCTCATCCTGCTGCATTCTGTGCCCAGAATTTGTGTGGTCCCTCTGCCCCCTGCACTGTCCCTCTCCTCTGCTAATTTTGTAAGTGACATGAAAAGCATGTTATAAGCCCAAAGGGTAGTAATCCCTGCACTCAGGAGGCTGAGGCAGGAGGATCACTGCAAATTTGAGGCCAACCTGTGCTACAGAGTATGTTCAAGGCCAGTCTGAACTACAGGGAAATCCTGTCTCAAAAAGACAAATAAAAAAAAAATCAATCTGAAGATCAGGGTAGCATCATGACCCCAGGTGCTGGGTGTGACAGGCACTGCTTTGCTGTCGCAATGTCTGCAGAGCGCTCAAGGGATCCAGGAGCTGCTGGATGTTGCTAAGCAGGACATTCCGTTTGACTTCTGGAAGGCCACCCCGCTGGTTCTCAAGGCCACAGCCGGCTTGCGCCTGCTACCTGGAGAGAAGGCTCAGAAGCTGTTGCAGAAGGTGGGCTCAGCACGGGGCTCCTGTGTGCCCACTCCGTTCTTTAAAAGTTCCTATGCTTCCAAAAGGCAGCCTCCCTGGGCCTCAGTGGGGTGGAGGGCTGTGGGCACTGAGCTTTCCTGTCAGACACTCATGTATAGCTGCCCAGGGCCAGGTGTGGTAGGCACGCCTGTAATCCCAGCACTCTGGATCCCACAACCCAATTCAAGGCCAGCCTGGGTTATATAGTAAGATCCTATCTTGCAGGGGGAGGCAGGGGTACGGGCTTGCGTGCCTAAGAGGCCCCTCAGCCTTGGCTTCTCCCCTGTCCTCTCAGAGTCCTTGTGTCCCTCTTTGAGGCTCTTCCTCTGCTCTCTTGTGAGAGGACAGCTTCTCCCCTACTTGCCCATAGAGTCCTTCATTGGGGCATGAAACTTGGGGTAGAGCAGAGGTACTGAAGTTTCTGGGTACCAGGGTATACTGGCCGTGTCCCCGGAGCAGCACCCACCAGATCCCCAGGCTCAGCTCTGCTGTGGAGCTCCTCACCTGCCCAAGCTGGGCAGCTCCCCAGCCCATGCCCTCCCCAGCATGGCCCAGGAGCATCTCTAGGGTTGCGTGTGCCTGAGCTAGCCCTCGGTAGCCCAGGAAGCCTCTGGGGGTGGCCTGGCTCAAGTAAGAAGAGAGTGGAGACTGCTGCTGGGAGCAGGTGGCTCCTCAGAGCTCTGCTACCTGGAATCCACTGGCCTCCCATTCCAGAGGGTGAAGCCATCTCTCTGCCTGCAGGTGAAGGAGGTGTTTAAGGCTTCGCCTTTCCTGGTAGGGGATGACTGTGTTTCCATCATGAACGGAACCGATGAAGGTAGAGTGGCTGGAAGCACCTCCACGCGTGTCCCTGGAGATGTGCTGTTGCTGACGCCGCCACTGCTTAGAGCCATGCACAGGGCTCCCGCCTCAGTCGGACGTGGGTGATGGGGCCTGCGGGCCATTCCCAGTGCAGGTGTCCCAGATCGTCTTTGCAGTACCAGCATTAGAGACAGATTCTCGTCTGGGCTAGCTGCAGACCCAGCACAGCTGAAATTTCTGAAAGCGATGCACTTGCAGAGCACGTAGAACCCTAGCTGGCCTCCTCGTTGACCCTGCTTTTAGTTACAACCTGAAGAGTGGGTTTGTATGGGGTAAAGGGGGTAGAGGTTCTATTCCTTCCTTGTCCAGAAGAGGATGAAGAACCGCAGGGAGACCATGCCCCAGCGATGTGTTCAGGTTTTAGTGTGGCGCTGTCCAGAACAGTCTGGGGGAAGCCTCGCATTGTGCCTGCACTGCACTTCCCTGGGTGGTCTCGAGGCCGGGAGTCAGGGAGGCTTGGAGGGAGAGACACACGTTCTGGGAGCTGTGTGGATAGTCTCAGGTGACAAGGGCCCTCCTGTGCCACTCTTGCAGGTGTCTCTGCGTGGATCACCATCAACTTCCTAACAGGTGCGTGTCACTTGGCCTGCCATAGGGCCCACCTGTCTGCAGCCTTCAGGGTTTAGCCTAGAGGAAGGCTCACAGGAGGATACGGAGGAGTCCCCCGCCTGGGCTGCTTCGCTGCCCCTCTCGTGTCTGAGGACACTCAGCTCTCCAGATACCCAACGCAGATGCCTATTCTCAGAAATCGGCCAAGAGAGCCCCTTTACAGAGATTCTCAGCATGTGTCCCTTCATTAGGATTGGGGAAAGCTGCATGTGATGTAGGATATGAGTAAGTTTCCAGCAGGTTCTGCCCTTTGTGGTGGGGAGAAAGATTGACAGGTTAGGTGGGGAATCCCTTCCTCAGTGCTTCTAGGGAGATGGAGATGGGAAGGCTGTGGTCTCCCCCACACTGTGCAGGGCCAGTCCATCACCTCAGTTGGTGTCATCCTGCCCACATCCATGTTAAAGCCACGGCTGATGCTACCTGATCTTTTCCCATAGGTATTGGACACCTTTCCGCAAACATCTAAGCAGCAAAGCCACTGCTCTGCCTTGGCGTTCTGTCCACTGAAGTTGGCTCTTCGCTGCCTCTGCCTCCCTGTCCTCCCTCCGCCCTAACAGTGTTGCCTTCCTGCCATCCAGGTAGCTTGCAAGGCCCAGGCAGGAGCAGCGTGGGCATGCTGGATCTGGGCGGTGGGTCCACTCAGATCACCTTCCTTCCTCGGGCCCAGGTAACTGGCCCTGCCGGGCCCAGGGGCCGTGGACAGAGGGTGGTACCCGTGGATGGCTCCTGCCTGGGACCCAAGCTGAAATGGAGTCTGGTCTTTCGTAGGGTGATGAGCCAGATAATGAACAGGTGCCCTGTGCCCTGCGAGGTGCCAGGACGCCCTCACTGTCCTGGGGGCCGGTCCCCGAGGAGAGGAAGTGCTCTCTCTTCACTGCCCTTGCTCCTCTTGGTCGTGTCAGTGGGCCCTGCTGAAGCCTACCCGGGCTGGGTCAGCACTGCCAGGGATGGAGCAGTCTGGGTGCTTCCCCTTTCTTGGCTGGCTCCTCGTAGTTCCACAGCATGAGACTAAAAGCAAGCCCTGCAACTGGCTGTCTGAATGTCCCTTTTCTTCCAAGTGACCCAGGACATGTAATCTGGTGTTTCCACAGGGCACCCTGGAGGCCTCCCCGCCTGGCCACCTGACATCACTGCAGATGTTTAACAGGACCTACAGGCTGTATTCCCACAGGTCGGTTTCTAACATCAGGGAAGGCACAGCCCCTGGTGCCCCGGCTCCAGCCTCCTTCACTGCCCACATCCGGGCCTAGCTAGATCCTGGAAGCCCCGGGCCCCCACCTCCACCGAGCCAGCACCTACCATATGACATCTTGAGTCCACTCCACATGTACCCCATGAAGACTGGGGTCCTGGCAGTGTCCCACCTCCTGCATCAGCTACTCAGTGAAGTCCCACAATGCCTCAGACTCCTCGAAGGAGTGGAAAAGCTATAGTTACCTCCCTCCTGGGATGGTACCACCTTACAGAGTAGATAGGACCCAGCCATCCCTGGACCTCACTCACCCTGGCAAGCGTTGTCTCCACAGCTACTTGGGGCTGGGACTGATGTCGGCACGGCTGGCGATCCTCGGTGGAGTGGAGGGGAGACCCGGTGAGTGGAGTGTGCTGCTCGGGGCTCTGCCCACCCTTGGTGAGAAGGAGCAGCCAACTGTCCTCCGTCCCCACTTGTGGTGGGGGGTTGGCCCAGGAGAGATGTTTTACCTCTGGATGAGGTGTGATCAAAATGTGAATATTTCATTTTGGTTTTTTTCTTTTGTTTTTGAGACATGGTCTCACTATGCAGTTCAGGCTAACGTTGAATTCATTATGTAGTCCAGGCTGGCCTCAAACCTCTGGTCATCTTCCTGCCTCAGCCTCCTTAGTGCTGAGATCACAGGTGTGTACAACCAGGCCTGGCAACATTTAAATTTTATTTTATTTTATTCATTGTTTTTTTGTGGCAGGGTCTCATCATTATTAAGTTCAGGTTGCCTTGAGCTCACTTTGGTTTTGTTTGTTTGTTTTTTGTATTTTAGGGAAGGGTCTATAGGGTGTTCAGGGTCTCACTACTAGACCAGACTCGTAGTGATCTGCCTGTTTACAGCCTCCCAAGAGCTGGGATTACAGGCACACACCACCATGTCCAGTCTTGATTGCCATCTCAGTGCACCCCAGGGGCAGGGCAGGCAGGATTGAACCCCTGGCCCCTGCTCCTGTTTGCAAGTGCTTTAATCCACTGAGCTATTTGTCCAGCCTGGAAATTGAGGAGGATTTTTTTTTTTTGGCTGGCTCAGGTTGCTGTATGGGCAAGTATGGTAAGGCATGTGGAGCTGGCGGTCAAACCGCAGTCCCTTGCACCTGACTGGGTTTGCCCAAGCAGTCACTTAAACAACTGAGCTAACCCACAAGCTCCCGGGAACCCCCTACTCCTTGAGCTCACTTTGTAGCCCAGGCTGGTCCTAAATTCAAAATGATCCTCCTGCCTCAGCCTCATGAGTTCTGAAATTATAGGCGTGGGCCACTGCGCCCAGCTAAATTTTAAATAAGTATTACATACAGATGCAGTGCTACCACTCCCTTTGAGAATACTCCCCTTTGAACCCACGTGTCCGTGGCTTTTGTCTCTTTCTGAAGCAGCTCTGCCATCCTCCTTCCTGAGTGTCCTTAGGAAGTGTGATCAGAGAATACTGTGAGTGCAGCCATCACATGCTGCCCCAGGGAAAGGCAGGTGCGGAAAAACACTCACGGAATCTAGCACCATGTAACTTCTAGCTCAGTCAAAGGACCATAAAGGCTAAACGTTTGGGTGCATGCCAAGCCAAGCATTGTGGTGCACACATGTAATCCCAGCACTCGGGAGGCTGAGGCAGGAGGATCACTGCAAGTTCGACACCAGCCTGAGCTACCATGAGAGCTCAAGACAAGCCTGAACTGCACAGTGAGACCCTGTCTCAGAAAGACCAAAAGGGAAAAAAAGAAAAAAGCCAGCAAAGTGGCAGGGATGAAGGGATGGGTGTGTTCGAAGCCAGGGGGGACGAGGGAGGAGAAGATCCAGAGGGAGTTAGTGGTCGTGTCTCTACTATAATAAAAAAAATTTAATTGTATACATTTACTATATATATATATATATATATATATATATATATATATATATATATATATGGTACAATTACCAGGGGTTGAACTCAGACCCTTGCATTTGCCTGGGAAGCGCTTATTCCACTAAGCCATCTCCCTGGCCCCCCCCTTTTTTTTTCTTTTTTGGTGGAGCCAGGGATTGAACTCAGGCCCTGGAGCTTGCCAGGGAAGCACTTATTGCACTTATTCCACTGAGCCATGTCCCTGGCCCATTTACCATATTTTTGATCACATCTTATATTCTTAGTTCTTTTAAAGAGGCATTAATGCAATCACTTCTCAAACAGACTTTAAAGGAACCCAAGTAACTATGCAGTCACCCGCTACCTTGAAAGCCACCTGCCTGTCACTGTGACAGAACCCCTGAGCTATCAGATCATATAAAAGAAAGGCTTTTAGTGCCCAGCTCTGGAAGTTTCCAACCATGGCCTGTTGGCCCTGTTGCTTAGGGACTGTGGTGGGCACCAGACGGCAGACAGTAGAGGGCATAGCCCAGCAGTCAGCTTCCTCGCCCTGACCTCTCTTCCCCATAGCACCACGGACGGGACCCAGGCATTTTACATGGACCGGACTGCCAGGGAACTTAAATTAGTAGCAACCTGAAAAGACCCTGGTCCTGACAGCAGGAGGGTCGTGAGATAGTGACCTTGTAAGAGCCCCCTCTGTCCTCATATTGCTGTGAAAATTGCAGAACAGGCTCAGCCTCTCCTGGGCATAGACCTAAGGAGCCAGGAGTACCCTGCAAGAGGGCCTCAGCCCAGGCCCTAGGTGCCCCCCATTGGGCTGACACCCCATGCACACCCTCTACACCTGGCCTGGGCTGGCTTTCCTTTGGGCACTGACAGGTCTGGACAGTACATGTGAGGTGCCCGGGGCCCAGCGTGTCACCGCAGCCACTGCCCTCCGGCCCCTCCACGGGTGCCATGGGAGCATTCACCTGGCATGTGCATTCCTCTCATATGGTGTTCAGCTTCTTCAAGGCCTGGCAGCATCTGCCTGCTGGATCCTCAGTGTGCAGCGGGGATGTGTCAGCAGGGAGAAGGGACACTGCCCCTCCGTGTAGCTGTGGTGCCCCAGCCTGGCCTCCATCCACTTCCAGCACAGACCTGGCCAGAAGGGTCAGTAGTAACACTGTAGCTCCTGCTCTGGTGCTGTACACAGCACTGGGTCAGTGTGTAGTATGGTGGCATCTGGTGGCACTGGACTGCCCCTGCCACCAACTCACTGGTCCCTCACAACCATGGCCATCTGTAAAGCTGGGTAATGACACCCCCATAGAGTCACCCCTAGGGACATGAGCTGTGAACCATCACGTGGCAGTGTTTCCAGGCCGAGGAGGCTAAAGAGCTTCCAGAGTAGGAAGCTTCTTCTCTCAGCTGGCTGGACCATCCCAAGGCAGGTCCCCTCTGTCACCCCAGCAGGAACATGTTTCCTCACAGCTGGCATCTTCATTCTCTGCCATAACCCCTCTGAGCTCCTGGAAGGCCCCTGGCTGATGGTGGCACCCTAGGTTTCCTCCCTCCTTCCTTCCTTTCATTTTTTCTCTCTTTTAGCCAAAGACGGGAAGGAGTTGGTCAGCCCTTGTCTGTCTCCCGGGTTCAGAGGCGAGTGGGAGCATGCGGAAATAACATACAGGATCTCAGGACAGAAGTCAGGTACGTGAGTCACTGCCCATCTGTGGCCTATGAAGGTTACACAGCAGCCCACCTATCTCGTGCCTTTCCACAAACCCGCCAAGCAGTGACAGCACAGACAGATGCTGTTCAGGGACCCAGCTGGAGCTGTTGCCCACACCATAGGCCTTGGGCATCTGCAGGGCAGCCCTGAGCTCCTGGCACCACAGGGCCCACAGCCATGGCCAAACTCAACAGGAAGAGCACCACTGCTCCTGTATGGCTGCTCCCTGCCGCCCATGCACCCCTCTAGGTTCCTCCCCAGAGAAAGTTCAAAGTGTGGTACACAGGCTACACGTGGCTTGGGTGTGTCTGCTTCCAAGGACCAGGTGGCTCCCTCCGACCAAGGGCCTTGGAGGGGCAGCAGCCCATGAAAGGTACAGGGAAGGCAGTGAGGGGCTAAGATGTCACCCTGGAGGAGGGAACCTATGGGTGACGACTGTGGCCAGGCATTGATGGGCAGAGCCAGCTGCCCAGCTTCCCCAGGGCCAGAGCAGCCCATGCCAGGCCTCAGGTAGTGGGAGGTAGTATAAGGCTCCTGCCAGGTGGCACTGGCCTGGACAGTATGGCAAGCTGGGCAAAGCTACTTGCAGGTGTCCACAACAGTTGCCTGGCTGCTGCAGTCTGTTAACCTCTAGGCCTGTGTCTGGTGGCCTGTATGACCCAGGAGGAAGTAGCGTGCCCATTGGGGTGGCCACTGTCATCTGCATCAACCTGGTTTCCCCTAGACCCCACCTGCTGCTCACAGGCACTCTGGCTCTGGAAGCCCCAAGAATAGCAGGTCTGTGGCAATGGTCCACCAGTGTCAGCCACACGCCCTCCTCCTGCAGGGCGCCTCCATGAGCCGTGTGCCAGCAGGGTGTCTGAAGTCCTCCGAAACAAGGTGCACAGGGCAGAAGAGGCGGGACACATGGACTTCTATGCCTTCTCCTACTACTATGACCTGGCGGCCAGTGTGGGTCTCATCGGTGAGGGTGGCTGGTGGGGCCCAACCCAGGGCTGTGGGGGACGGGTGGCAAGTGAGTGCTGGGGTAGAGATAGGCACCCCCATGTCGGAGCTCTGAACCCCCTTTCCAGAGACACGTTCCCTTCTGGTGCCACTATGGCAATGCCATATCCCTGAGGCATGGGTAGTCACTTGGGGCTGATTCTCCCCAAGTGACTATCCCAAGTGAAGGCAGGTCTGGCCAAGGTGACTCAGGCAGGGGGCTGGAGAAATAGCTCAGAGGCATCAGCACCTACCTTGGCAAGCACAAGGACCCGAGTTCCATCCTCGGTCCCACATGCCATGCTGTCACAGCCCCGGATGCCCAGGTATGCCATATCAACCTCAGGTGCAAGTGCCTGCGGTGTGGCCCTGGAGCTGGGTGTGGTGGTGCACATAGGTAATCCCAGCACTCGGGAGACTGAGCCAGGAGGGTCTCTGCGAGTTCAGGACTAGCCTGGGGGCTATGAAAATAAGCAGAAGGCTAGCCTGAACTGCATGTGAGACCATGTCTCAAAAAAGAAAAAAAAAAAAAAAAAGATGTAGAATAACACTTGCCTGGCAAGTGCGAGAGCCTGAGTTCAATCCCTGGTTCCACAGGAAGAAAAAAAAAAAAAAAAAAAAAAAAGATGACTCAGGCAGCCTTGTCTCCTCGCCAGGACTCCTTGGCGCAGGAGCCAAGCCTGATGGAGCTTGGGGTTTCAGGCTGTATGAGTACTGTTTTGGAGTCACGGGCATTGTAGGAGTGGGGATTAGAACATTTAAGTAAGTTGAGAATATCAGAAAGCACTGCTGGATGTGAGAAGGGCTCTCACAGAGGTGGATGGGCCCCCTCAGGCCACATGGCCACTGTGCAGGAGCCACCTGGGCTGGCCAGGCTTGGGTGGGCGCAGCCTGCTGAGCCTAAGCAGGGCCTGCCAGGCCTGCTATCCTCACCAGGGGACCAGTTGTTCAGAAAAGCCACCACAACTGCCTGCCAGAGTTATGCTTGCTCCAAAGAGCGGCATGGGCCAGGGCTTAGTATCTGGTCCCTCCTGAGACAGGCATAAAACCAGCAGGTCAGATCGCTCTCACTGTCTTGAAGAATTTTTTTCTCCACAGTTAGGAAATGCTAACCAAGCCAGTTAGGGATACACATCTGTAACCCCAGTTAGGAAGCTGAGGCAAAAGGATCTCCATGAGTTCAAGGGCAGCCTGTGCCACATATTGATAACCTGTCTCAAAAAAAGAAAAGAAGAGTGGTAGCCGAGTAGTGTGTTGGTCCACACCAATAGTCACAGCTTGGCTGAGGCAAGAGGGAATGAGCTAGAGCCACCTGGGAAACTTAGCAAGATCCTGTCTCTAAAAACCAAAAATAAGTAAGTAAAAATAAAATGGAAAGGGCTGGAGACATAGCTCAGTGCCAGAGCGCTTGTCTAGCGTCTACTAGGCCATAGGTTGAACCCCCAGCACTGAAGGAAGAAGAAACCACACTCAGGGCCGGCATCCAGCCTTGGGCCCTGGTTGATCCCCAGCACCATGGGGAAGAGCAGCTCTGTCCGTCCGGGGCCCAGCCTGGCTCGAGGCTGCACCAGACCACAGCTGCGTCATGTGTCTTGTCCCACAGATGCAGAGAAGGGGGGCAGTGTCACAGTCGAGGACTTCGAGATGGCTGCTAAGTACAGTGAGTGAGGTGTGGGGTCTGGAGCCGGGGTCACCCTGGGGCTGTGACAGGCACTGGCCCAGAGGCCCTGGGTCCAGCTCCCAACCCTGTCACCCAGAGGAGGAAGCAGAGGTGTGTGAGGTGCAGTGAGCGTGCTCAGGGTCTCTGAGGGCACCACACCGGTCTGCCCTCCAGGGCATGGAATCCTTCCTGTGCTGGTTCCACATACCTGGGTGCCCAAAAATGACTTCCTGGGCCGGGGAGATGGCTCAGTGGAATAAGTGCTTCCCTGGCAAGCGCAAGGGCCTGAGTTCAATCCCCGGTTCCACAAAAAAAAAAAAAAAAAAAAAAAAAAAATGACTTCCTGAGATGTCCCAGCATATTGATGATGGTTCCCAAGCAGAGAAGGCATGGCCTGCACACAGAGCCCCAGCTCTGAGCCCCATGTTGTTCCAGTTTGTCTGGTGTCCCTCACCCTCTCTTGATGTTGACCGTTCTCACCCACAGCCCACCTGCCAGGTGCTGCTCCCTATGGCTGAGCAGAGCTCAGCGTTAGGCTGTGTAGCTCCTCCACCAGCAGCACCAATTCTTGCTGTGCCCCTAGAGCACCTTCCTTAAGTTTTCCGTGCCTCCAGCCTGGACCCAGGCACCCGTCTGTGGCTTTGCCCCTCTGAGGCAGTACAGGCAAGCCACTGTCAGCTGGCCAAGGTGGAGGAGGCAGGTCACTCACAGGGCCTGGGCCTGGCCTGGGAGACGTGGCTATCCACTGCATAGGATAGGCATGCAGGCCTCTGGGTCCTGAGAGGGGGAGGAGCCACACAGGTACCCGAGTCTGGGGAGCTGGCTTTCAGCCCAGGAACTGACTAGGACTGGCATCCCCAGTGTGCCGGACACTGGGTGCCCAACCACACCGCAGCCCCTTCCTCTGCATGGACCTGATCTATGTCAGCCTGCTACTCCGAGAGTTTGGCTTCCCTGGGGACAAAGTGCTAAAGGTAGGTCTGCCTCAGGGCTCAGTGTCCTGCCTTTGTGGTGGAGGATGGAAAAGTGGGCCCTGGTGACACCATCCCTGACAACCCTGAGCTGCTCCTCAGCACTCAGCTGGGCCGGGCCTCCACTCTGGAGCATAACATTCCTCTCCACCTCTCCCTTTGTCTTCCCAAGCTGACTCGGAAAATTGACAACGTGGAGACCAGCTGGGCTCTGGGGGCCATTTTCCACTACATCGACACCCTGAACAGACGGAAGAGTACAGCCTGGTAGCAACTGGGCCTCGGTTGCAAGCTGTGTCCCCGGTCATCCTCACAAACCCCTCGCCTGGACCTGACCGTGTCCTACAGGAGCCCAGTTGCCCAAGCCCCTCAGTAGATCTGCCACAAAACAGAAGGCGGGCCTGGGCCATGGGGCCTGGGCCATGGCTCCAGGTGGACGTGAGCCTTGCATAGCCAAGGGCACTTGCTGTTCCCATCTCCCAGCTGTGGGGCGTGGCTGCTGTGTGTGTCCCTGTGTGTGACTGTCTTGCCCCTGGTCCTGAGACCCTCCTGAAGGCTCTGCTCCCCCAGGGAGCAGAGCAGGACCCATGGCCTTGTAGTAACTGCACCCCACATGGGGTTCTCCCTGTGCTGAAAATGTGAAGCCACCCAGAGCTGTGGGGCTAACCAGCAGGGAAATTTGGTGAGAAAAAACCCTTTTTATGGACCTCTATTAGCTCAGAGTCCCCAGAGAGCAGGCTAGGGTAGGACTAGCTGTAGGGGCTCTGCCGGCTGCACTGGCTGAGTCCCATATGCTGTGTGAGCCACATCCCGGCCCCTTTCTGACAACCGCACCTTGTCTCCATGAATGTACTGCACCCTGAGCCGTGTGGGATGGTGCGCGCCTGCCCTGGCCCTGGCCGCAGCCTCCCGGGTCCACTGAAGCTATGAATGTGCAGCTCCATGTCCTGCCATGAATAAAAGGTTCAGGGCACCTCCCTGAGTCCTGGAAGAGTGACTGCGTTTGTCCACTCACTAGAATTCAAGGCCCTCCAGGTGGGTCACAGGTAGGGGCAGTGGGACTTGGCACATGGAAGCCTGGCGAGGGCCACCTCTCGGATACACCACACAGCCAGGAAAGGTTCTGGCCAGGTGTGTCAGCTCCAGCCCGTGGGCATCACCACAGCAGGCCGCCCAGATCAACGGGGCTACCTTCTGTCAGCTGCAGTCCCTGAGGTCACAGGCAGGAAGGGCCCATCATGGAGGGTCAGCACCACAGCCCTCTGTGCACCTTTGTCTTGGTTATTCTCGTTGCTGGAATACCTGACACCCAAAATGAAGGAAGGGCCGGGCGTGGTGGCGCAGGCCTGTAATCCCAGCACTCAGGAGGCTGAGGCAAGAGGATAGTTGTGAGTTGGAGACCAGCCTGAGCTACAAAGTGAGCTTAAGGCCAGCCTGAACTGCATAGTGAGACCCTGTCTCAAAAAAGACAAAAATCACAGTCAATGGAAGTTTCAGTCTAAAGAGAGCAGCACATGGCACAGGGCAGCCGTTCAGGGTGGCAACGAAAAGCAAGAGCGGGAAGGGGGTGGCAGTACTCGGGCAGCTAGCCAGCCTCCATTCCCTCTGTACACTATAATGCAGAGGAGCATCTGCCCCCCAGTTTACTCACACTTATAATCTCAGCATTGGATCAAGAATCAATCACAAGGGGCCGAGGAGATTGGCTCAGTGGAATAAGCACTTGAATAAGGACCTGAGTTCAATCCCCAGTTAATGCCAGATATCCGGTCATGTCTGGCGGTACTGGGTTAGATTCTACAGCAGCATTTGCTGTGGGATTTGAATTTGAAAGGTAATGATATGTAATCCCAGCATCAGAAGGCTGAGGCAGGAGGGTCCCCAAGAGTTCAAGGCCAGCTTAGGCTACAGAGTGAAACTGTCTCAAAAAGAGTAATGAGAGGTCAAAGTAGGGCCGGGGAGGTGGCTCAGTGGGATAAGCATTTCCCTGGAAAGCAAAAGGGCCTGAGTTGAATCCCCGGTTCCACCACCACCCCCAAAAAAAGGTCAAAGTAACAAGAAAACATAAGGTGACAGCAGTGCTGACCATGGCAGACTTAGGCTGAATGGGGACACAAAGCTGCTAAGTGCAGGGGGACACTGGGCAACCATAAACTGCAAGTACAAACCCTGGGGTCTATGGGACACAGGCTGGGAGAGCAAGCAGGAAATAGGCTCCCCAAGTAGAGCAAGCAGGAAATGTGCTCCCTGGGAGCAGAGCTATGAGGCTTCTACCCCGAGGCTACAAGTGTCCTCCCCAACACTGCATGACCTTACTGGCCAGGGCCCCACCATTCCCGCATCCCTCCGCCAGACCAAATGTCCTAGCCATTCCGAGAACTCCAGAAGCACAGCATCAAAGATGCATAAAGGAGGTAAAGTGAGGATTGATTCGGTCCATTTAAAGTTTAGTGACCTCACATCTGAAGGAGTCGGCAGTGGAAGCTTCCCAAAGGAGAACCAAATAAGTCATGGAATATTTTCAGGCCCTGTACGATACGCAAGCCATTTCACTCTGGAGTATTCCTGATAATAAAGGAGCCGGTTGCTTTTAAAAATAGGTCTACATGTGCCACAGCACATTGTGAAAAGTGTGCTGCAGCTGCAGGGACCAGGAACCCTTGGGGTCTGCACAGCCAGGGGCGCCTGGAGCGCTCCTCCTGGCCCTGTGGGAGTGAGTGGGAGGCATCCAGCCCGCAGCCACCTGGCAGTGCCATCCCTGTCCCTGCACAGCCCCTGTACGGGGCCCCCAGCCGCTGGTGACTGGTAGTTTGTATACCTGTGATCTAAGCCAACTCCTACAATTCACAAATCAGTTGTTAACCTTCTCTGAGGCATCTCTTCCCAATTTTTCTGTAGAAGTGTGGTCATTTACTGTTTAGAAGATCCTTATTTATTAAGAGCACAATTGGGGAGATGGCTCAGTGGAATAAGTGCTTCCCTGGCAAGCACAAGGGCCTGAGCTCAATCCCCGGTTCCGAAAGAAAAAGAAAAAAAAAAGAAGTACAATTAATAGGCAAGGCCTTTTTCTTCACTTTTGATGTTTTTAATGTATAATTACTATTTTATTTAAATGGATCAAATTTATATTTGCATGTAAAATTACTGCATGACAGATTTTGTGTCATGTTCAGTTTGTTTGTTTGTTTACAGAACTGGGGATTGAACTGAGGCCCTTGTGCTTGCCAGGGAAGCCTTTATTCTACTAAGCCATCTTCCTAGCCCTCATGATCAGTTTTAAAAATTAATTAGGGGGGCCAGGGAGATGGCTCAGTGCACTAAGTGCTTCCCTGGCAAGCGCAAGGGCCTGAGTTCAATCCCCGGTTCCGAAAAAAAAAAAAAAAACTAATTAGAAAAAACTAATCAGTGCTGGGGTATACCCCTGGTAGGACATCTGCTTATTGCACATGAACACATTATGTGTACAAACACACACACACTTAAGTTTTAGTTTTATATTAACTACAGGCTTGCTCCTCAATATCCTGAGACACACAGAACTGTTTCAGCATGGCTTGGCTTTTAGAGCCACTTTGGGGTCACTAGAGGCACAGGTGATGTTCTCACTGGGGTGACAGCATTTTGGGTAAACTCAGGGGCGACTGATGGTGCAGCCACTGATCGCCTGGAGGAAAGCTGCTTCCAGGGGACAGGAAGTTGACAGTGTCTTCCTCCCTGCACATTTGCTGGACCCTGGCCTCCATGTCTCTGAGAAAGGACCCTGCAGAGACCCAGGTCAGGATGGAGTCCACCCAACATCTCCTCACACTTGCACATTTTTGGATCCATGTTGAAAGTCAAGGACAGGTGATGGTGCAGGCAGGCGATGCCAGCCACACAGGCCAGGCCAGCTTGTGTCTTTCCACAGCATCAGGACTGACTGGTTAGCAGTAAGCTCAGGAGCCATGATCAATTACATCAGCTTCGTCAGGCTGAGGACTCAGGGTCAGGTCACCTGGGTGTGCACACGAGGTCCCAGACTAGGCAAAGCTCTGGGATCAGGCTAAGACAAGACAGGGAACAGCCAGAGCACCTGGGCTGCAGGCTGCCTGATGTGTTCACCAGTTGGTCTGAAGAGATAACAAAGCCGTGTGGCCCTGTGGCACCCTCAGACAGGTGTCCTCCCACTGCTATGACCCAGGTTTGGGAGTTCAGTCATTGATCCAGCAGCCTGGTTTCCTGATATCACTTAGATTCTCTCTGCACCCATTGTGCTTGATTTAGTTTGATAAATTTGCAGCGGGTGATGTTGTAGCAGAGCTAATTCATCTCAGGACTCAGCTGGGAACTGGAAGTAGTTTTCGGATGATCCCACCCATATACTGACATCCTGTGGTTCTCGGCTTGCAGAGAGGCCATCCTGGTGCTTGCCCTCCAAAGCGTAAGTGGCCGCTTTGCAAAAGGAGACACTTAGGGCAGGGCCCACCCCAGAAATGGTGGCTCCACACAGGACCTGCTCAGGATATGGAGCAGCCTGCTCTGGCGGGTGACCTGTCTGGCTCACGCTGCTTGGAACAAGACCTGCCGGACATAGTGGCACATATCTGGAGTCCCAGAACATGCGAGGCTGAGGTAAGAGGATCACTGACAGAGACCACTATGAGGCAGCTCTGAGCAGGACTTAAATTGACCAGCCGGCTTCCATGTTCACTTGTGAGTCTGTCCAAGGCCTGGGTCCCTTGGCTGGAGACGGGCACCGGACTCATAGTGAGTGAACCTGTGAAGATGAGTGAAGCTGCGGTACCTCAAAGGGTAAGACAAGGTCACAGCCCAGGACACCTGGCTCCAACCTCACCTAGATAAAGACTGTAGCCTCTGGCATCTGACTCCTGGGTGGAGACCCTCCTGGAATTAACATAGCTCTCCCACATTAACGTAATGCCTCACTTGGGGAAGTCCTTGAGCAGTTCCCACTCTCGTGGAATATTCCCCTCCTTCTGTGTTTTGATAACTAAATAAATACTGGCCTCCCACAGAAGATCTTGGTCTTAGCCCTGAGACAATCTTGAATTCTGTGAGACTGTTTTTGATCCTCTCAGAGCCCTGAAATCATACCATGTATCTCTTATTTAGCCTTCACCATTCACTCCATTGACCTGATCAGTCTGCAGGAACTAAGGGATAATATTAACCCGACAGATCACAGCGACTTTGAGGCCAACTTGGTCAATGTAATGAGTTTGAGCCCCAATCTGAGCTACATAGTAACACCCTCTCTCAGCCCCACAATAGAGAAAAGGTAAGCCTGAGTAACTACACTGAGCAGGGTAATTTATTGGCTGTCAGTTCTGGAGCCTGGGCACCCCAGGAGCCCTGCAATGACATCTGTTGAGGGCAATTGCTGTCCCCAGAGCACTGCAGAAGAGCAAGAAGGACCAAAGCCACTTCCAGCACTGCTGTCCCGTCAGCCACCCCACCAGAGAATGCCCTTCCCCACTCCCAAAGGGGCCTGGGCACCATGTGTGATGCTGCAGCCCCCAAGAACACAGTTACATTGGGAGTTCTGTCCCCAGCACTGGCTCTTTGGGAGAGGCTCACATGAGGACCAGGTGGGCATGTTTAGAAACCCTTTCTCCAGTTTTCAGTTAGATGTCAGTCAGTGGTTTACCGTGACTGTGAGCTGACTGTGTAGGGTGTGGTGTGGCCTGGCTGTGCTCCACGTGGTCCTCGATTGAGTCCAGCAGGACTGCTGGGTGAAGAGAAGGTCACACGTGCTCTAGCTCCCGGGTGAAAGGCCTGTCTTGGTCACATCTGGGCAACTGCAGTTGTCACTGGGGTGGCAGCGCGCCGTGGTCAGAAGAAAGGACACCTGACCCTGGCCTTACTGTCCCTTTATCTTTCCTACAGCCTTGGTTCTTCTCCCTGGTATTGATCCAGTGGACAGAGGTTTCCATTTAGAGCCTAAGTGGGGCCTTATAAATCTTGCTGTTGGCCGCATGACTAGCAGTTTGGAAGGACTTGTTCCCCTATAAGGCATTTGTCTGGAAAGCCTCTCTCCAGGGCAGAGGAGTGTCTGGCAGTTTGCCTTTTTGTTTTTCTATTGCTGGGGCTGGCAGCCAGGGTCTCCTGCAAGTGTCACAGCCGAGTTTCTGGGGCACAGAGCACAGGGTGGGGGTTTGAAACAGGCTCTGCCGGGCAGGAGGCATGGCTCCTGCAGACCCTATGGCCAGCAGAGGACCAAGCATCCAAGGTCAGAGGCCTGCAAGGGCTTGTTAGAGGACTGGAGGGGTGGGAATATAGGCCAGGGTTTTCCATTTTCTGTGGACTAGGATATTTCAAAGGAATTCTTTTCAGCTGTTTGTCTTGTTTCACCAGTGAGCATTCTGTTGCTGAGCTACACTCCCAGGTCCCAGAGGATTTTATACTGGCTCCATACACCGAGTATTCATTATTTTTGTTTTTTTGAGACAGGGTCTAAACCATGTAGCTAAGGCTGGTCCTGAATGTCCTACATAGTCCAGGCTAGCCTCAAACTCATGTCAACCCTCCTGCCAGGATTCCCAAGTGCTGGGATCAAAGGCATGTACCATCCATCACCTCCCAACCTCCCACTACAGCATTTTTTCTTCTTTTTTTTTTTTTTTTTTTTTTCTTGGTACCAGGAATCAAACTCAGGACCTCCCTTTTGCCAGGCAGGCTCTGTACCACTGAGCTATATTCCCAGCCCTCCTGAGTATTATTTAACCTTAACAAGGATAAGGTTCTCAAGCTGAAAATGTGGCTCAGTGGTAGGATGTATGCTTAACATGCTCAAGGCCCCAGTTTCTACCCAAGTACCACAAGGTACACACAGTGTGACAGTCAGGGACCATGGTGGGCAAGGCTGGATAACAACCAAATAAGCCCCAGTGCAGTAAAGTCCTGCCCTTCTTGGCATAGTCTGTTGGTGTTTTCAGCAGGCCTGAAAGGACCCTGGGAAGCTTTGTAAGCAGCATATCTGCCTGAAATAGGAAACTGTTACCAAGGAGAAGCCCAGTAAGTGCCCTGCCCTTGCTTGCTCCTTGCACAGGTTAAAACACAGATTTTGGTGCCAGAGAGATAGCTCAGTAGAATAAGCACTTCCCTGGCAAGTGCAAGGACCTGAGTTCAATCCCTGGTTCTGAAACACACACACACACACACACACACACACACACACACATTTTGGAGTCCACACAGCTGGGTGATACAGCGGTAGTGTCCCCCAGTTTTGCTGACATGGGTCATGATTACAGCACCTGGGGTCTTCCCCAGGGATAAAGCACTGATTCCTTACAGTGACTGCCAAAGTCTGAGGGTGACAAGTGAACTAAAATCTCGGCATCTCTGTCTTTGTGTTGTGTCTGTCCCCTTTGCCCGCATAACCTCTGGGTCAGCATCTACTCAGCTGTGCACATAGATATGTTGATCACTTAAAAACCATTTTGAAGGGCCGGCAAGATAGCTCAATGACTAAGCAAATGCTCAGGCAAGCATAGGGACCAGAGTTCAGTCCCCAGCACCACAGGCCATGGCAGCCCTGCCCCAGAGCACGCTAAGCCAGCCACCGAGACTGGGCATTTTAGCACATGCCTGTAATCTCAGCACTGGGGAGGCTGAAAACAGGAGGATCACTGAGTCTGAGCTGCATAGTGAGACCCTGTACCAAATTCAATCAATCAATCCATAAATAAAATAAAAACTATTTTGTCCACTCAGTATGGTGACACATATCTGCTATCCCAGTATTCAAGAGGCTGAGGCAAGAGTATTGCCATGAGTTGGAGGCAAGCATAAACTTCTTCTTTTTTTTTTTTTTTTTTTTTTTTTTGGCAGAACAGGAGATTGAACTCAGGCCCTTGCACTTGTCAGGGAAGAGCTTATTCCACTGAGCCATCTCCCCGGCCATTAGCTTAAACTTCATAGTGAGATGTTATATCAGATTTTTTGGGGGGAGGTGGGGAAGGGTCTACAGGGTGTTCAGGATCTCACTAGTGGATTGGACTGCCTGTTTACAGCCTCGAAAGCACTGGGATTACAGGCACCCACCACCATACCCAGTCTCAACTGCTGTCTCAGCATGCCCCAGGGGCAGGGCCAGCACAGCATGCTGCCTAAGCAGGCGCTTTAGTCTACTGATCCAATCTGGCTGGTCCTCTAAGCACCTTTATAAGGTCTGGTTCAATCAGTGCTTTTCTTTGGGGATGCAACCAGAGTGGGAGGGGCCTTTGCTAGGTGCTTCTTGTCTGTGCAGAAGGGTACTGTCCCCACCTTGTGGGGCGGTCGGCTTTGATTTCCATAATAATCTTCCCAGTTAATGCTGCTCCCAGGATACGCTGTCTCCCCCACCTCCCCCATTGTGAGCCTGAGGGTTTTTGTTTGTTTGTTTGTTTTTGTCTTTTTTTGAGACAGGGTCTCAATATGCAGTTCAGGCTGGCCTCAAACTCACTTTGTAGCTCAGGCTGGTCTCGAACTCACAACAATCCTCCTGCCTCAGCCTACCAAGTGCTGGGATTACAGGCATGCGCCACCATGCCCGGCTGGTGTGTAGATTTTATTTCATTAAAGTGTTTTGAAAATGAAGATTAAGAGCTGGGGATACAGTTTAGGGCAGAGCACTTTCCCAGTCTGAAAAGGGCTTTTTATCCCCAGTACCAGAAATGTTAAGAGTCTCCGGTCTGAAGGTTATGCTTCACCCATTTTCTCTGTTGCCCTCCTTGGAGAGCAAACAGGCCCTGCTTATCCTTCCAGCCCCTGGACTCTTTTTGTCTCCTGTCTGAGCCAGCCAGGCCTCTTCTTCCTTGTGGGAACGCTGGGGCCCAGCAGGCCCCTCCCCTGTCCCTGGAGCTTAGGGATCTCTGACCATGGGTGCAGGTGCTCACTCCCTGCCCCCACACACCAGCCTCCTGGTGGGCCTCCTCTGTTTTCTCTGGGGCTTCATCCAAACCAAACAGTTCTGATGACAATCGAAGAGCAACAGGCTTTGGCAAGAAGTCCTGCCCATCCTCCTCCCATGGGCAGCCTGCTGGGCTCAAAGCCTCCCCTGGACCTCCTCCCACAGCAACTCCCAGTCCTTACTCTGGACAAAGTGAAGTTTTGTGAAGAACCTTTCTCATCGAGATATCATTTTCATATAGTAAAATGTACAGCTCACAAGTGTCCTGTTTAAATCATGCTTGCAAATATACAAACCTGAGAGGTTTTGTTTTATTTTTTTCTCTTTGAAAACCAGGTTTAGCCGGGCGTGGTGGCGCATGCCTGTAATCCCAGCACTAGGGAGGCTGAGGCAGGAGGATTGTTGTGAGTTCGAGACCAGCCTGAGCTACAAAGTGAGCTTAAAGCCAGCCTGAACTGCATAGCGAGACCCTGTCTCAAAAAAAAAAAGACAAAAAAAAAAAAAAAAAAAAAAAAAAAAAAAAAAGAAAAAGAAAGAAAACCAGGTTTGTATTTCTAAATAAGTCCCAGAGAAGAATCTTACTGCATTTAGCCTGGTCTCACCTTAGCTTGTCTTCCCTCCTTCAAAATAACATTGTACAAAACTGTATTTACAGGAAAATTAGTTAACAATTAAGGGTGTGTACAAAAGTAGACAAGAAATATCACCGCAGGACAGCCTCAGGAAAAGGGGAGCGTCATGCTCCACTGGAGCCTGGGGTGATGTCTCATGTACCAGGCAGGCAGAAGACCGTGAATCTTAGTCAGACCTAAAAGTTTTTTAAAGATTAAAAAAAAGATCCAGGCATGATGGCACAAGCCTGTGATCCAAGCTACTTACAGCAATGTCCTGTCTCAGGCATGGGACACTATACCTGGACAAAGTGTTGCTTTCTGTTTCCTTTTGGGGTAGAATGGTGGGATCATGGAGGGTGGGTGCCTGTTCCAACTTTTGTGAATACTATGCATTTCTCAAGCGTGTTTACGAAGTTGTAAGGTCTCAAGTGATGGGCAGACCAAAACAGCTGAGGTGCTTGCTGGACCAGAGACCCCTCCAGTGACACTACAGCCAAGGGGTTCAGATCATTCTGCAGTGTCAGATGCTTTTTATTTTTTTCCCCCAGAACCAGGGATTGAACTCAGGCCCTTGCGCTTGCCAGGGAAGCACTTATTCCACTGAGCCATCTCCCCAGCCTCTCTGCAGCGTCTTAGTTAACTCTTCTCTCATTGCTAGAACAAATACCTTACAGATAAAATGAAGGAAAGAGAAGTTTATTTAGCTCACAGTTACTGGAGGTTTCAGTCCATACTCAGCTCCAAGGCAGAGCGGCACAGGGCAGTAGCAGACAGCAGGAGTGAAAAGGGAGAAGTAGCAATAACAAAAGGCAATAGAGAGAAAGTCTGGCCCTCTTAAATTGCCTTCCCTGGGAGAAGTGCTCACACCCATAATCCCAGCAGTACTAAAACCCATAATCCCAGTGGATCATGAGTTAATCTCAAACTCTAGAAGTCTCTGCCCCATGACTGCATGACACTTTTGGGGGACAGCTAGAGACAAACCATAATATGCAGACATCCTGGAAACTCCAGATATCTGGTCACATCTGGCAGTACTGGATTAGAATCTATAGTGTTGGGCCAGGGAGATGGCTCAGTAGAATAAGTATTTTCCTGGCAAGAGCAAGGGCCTGAGTTCAATTGCTGGTTCCACAAAAAAAAAAAAAAAAAAAAAAAAAAAAAAAAAAAAAAAAAAAAAAAAAAAAAAAAAAAAAAAAAAAAAAAAAAAAAAAAAAAAAAAAAAAAAAAAAAAAAAAAAAAAAAAACCTCCAGTGTTTGTGGTTGGATTTGAATTTGAAAGGTAAAGATATGCAATCCTAGCATCAGAAGGCTGAGGCAGGAGGATCCCCAGGAGTTCAAGGCCAGTTTAAGGATACAGAGTGAAACCCTGTCTCAAAAAGGGGGGAAAAGGTACTGACAGGTCCCAGTAACAAGAAAACATAAGGTGGTGCTGTGACAGCAGTGCTGACCAAGGCAGACTCAGGCTGAACGAGACACAAAGCTGTCCAGTGCAGGGGGACCCTGGGCAAGTGCTAGGCTGTGGATTCTTTTTTTTTGTCTTTTTTGAGACAGGGTCTCACTATGAAGTTCAGGCTGGCCTTAAGCTCACTTTGTAGCTCAGGCTGGTCTCGAACTCACAACAATCCTCCTGCCTCAGCTTCCCGAGTGCTGGGATT
>PVKA01024374.1:22221-34436 GCA_004027165.1 Ctenomys sociabilis | reverse complement strand
TACTCAAAAGTCAATAACATTCCTCTACACAGATAACAAACACACTGAGAGAGAAACTATAGAAACAATACCTTCTACAATAGCACCATGGAAAATGAAATACCTTGGGATTCACTTAACCAAGGAAGTCAAAGATCTTTTCATGGAAAATTACAACACCCTAAGAAAAGAGATTATAGAGGATTTCAGAAAATGGAAAGATATTTCATGCTCTTGGATAGGAAGAACCAACGTTGTGAAGATGCCCACACTCCCAAAATTGTTGTACAGATTTAATGCAATCCCCATCAATCTGCCACCAACATACCCCTCAGACCTAGAGAAATCGTTCCTAAAATTTATTTGGAACCAGAAAAGACTTAAAATAGCAAAGGCAATCCTGGCCAACAAAGACAAGGCAGGAGGCATCACAATTCCTGACTTGAAATTATGCTGGAAAGCTACTGTGATAAAATCAACATGGTACTGGCAACAAAATAGACTGAGGATCAATGGAATAGATTAGAAGATGCAGAGGCCTTTGTGAACACACTCAGCCAACTGATCTTCGACAAAAGGCCAAACAAGCTTACTGGAAGAAAGATAGTCTCTTTAACAAATGGTGCTGGAAAAACTGGCTTCTTACATGCTGAAAACTAAAACTTGACCCAGGTCTATCACTATGCACTAAGCTAAAGTCACAATGGGTTAAAGATCTAAACTTTAAAACAGAAACACTCAATCTCCTGGAAGAGAAAGTAGGAGGAATTCTTGAATATATAGGGGTAAGCAAAGAGTTCATAAACAAACATGCATTCACATGGGAAACATTTGAAAGAATTAGCTACTGGTATCAACTCTTCTTGAGGAGTTTCTGAATGTCAAAAGAAATTATCAACAAAGTGAAAAAACAACCCACAAATTTCGAAAAAACCCAAACTAATAAGAACTCAAACAAAGGTATGCTCTCTAGAATTTATAAACAACTAAGATATATTAGGGCCCTCAAATTTAAAGACCCAATCCAGAAATGGGCATCTGAGATGAATACACACTTCTCAGAGGATGAAATTAAAGAAGCAAATAAATATATGAAAAAATGTTCCACATCACTAGCCATCCATGAAATGCAAGTTAAAACAACACTGAGATACCATCTCACTCCAGAAAGAATTACTTTCATAAAGAAATCAACCAACAACAAATGTTGGAGACATTGTGGGGAAAAGGGAACACTTCTCCACTGCTGGTGGGAATGTAGACTGGTGCAACCATTGTGGAGATCAGTGTGGAGACTCCTCAAAAAAAATAGGACTGGAAATCCCATTCAAGCAGGCTATCCCCCTACTGAGAATTTTCCCAGAGAAACTGAAAACATCAGATCATAGTGATATATGTGTACCTATGTTTATAGCAGCACAATTGGTGATAGCAAAATCTTGGAAACAACCAAGATTCCCATCACATGAGAAATGTTTGGAAAAGATGTGATATTTCTATATAATGGAGTATTACTCAGCTATAAAGAATGATAAACTTGAAGCATTTATATTTAAGTGGATGCCACTTGAACATACACTCATAAGTGAAATAAACCAGACACACATGTGCAAATATCATATAGTATAATAAGTCCCTAGTATAATAACTCAAGAGAAGAAATACAATTAGGAATATATAACAACTAAAAAGAATTTAGTCAGATAGTTAGAGCAAACTGAACTGCATATGCTGCAGGGTAATAATCAGCTTCTCTTCCAGATGGTTAACAACCTAAGTTCACAGATGAAAAATTAGAGAAATGGAAGTGCTATAAGGTCAGCCAACATTTTGGCCATAGCCTTTCAAGATCAGTGAAGACTCAGGACATAGGAAAACCTGTACTGTAACACCATGGAACTGAGTTGTGCCCCAAATTTTCTAATCAAGGAGATTATGGAGCGACAGAGAAATGTGATTGATTAGCTATAGGGTACCTAAGGAGAGTTATATGGAGAGAAAACTTTCTCTCAGGCTCTCACAGAGAGCAAACTGGTCAAACAATGGCTGTGACTTATCCACATGGCTGACACAGACAAAGGATCTGCAGAGTGAGGTACAGGCTTACAGGATAAACCCTGACCTCATCAGATGTAAAAGTTACATTTTTTGTTATATAGGTCTTGCTTTGTCTCTGTCTTAACTATTCAGCAGGAAAGTATAAAAATGAGGTATATAAAATAAGGCCATAATAATAAGCTGAGCTGTAAATGGCTATATTCAACAACTTCTTCAGATAACTCACTATTATTGTGGACTGCTAGACTGTGTTTGATTGTGTTGCCAAGTTCAGGCACCCATAATGGTTGAATGACAATTGAGTGCCCATCTTTGACAGGTCTAAACAAAAAAAGGGGGATACAAAGGAAGAACCATGTTGTGTTTGTATGAACAGTACAGTTAGGATAAATATGCAGTACTTCTGCATAATTCTATGGGAAGCAAGATTTGCACTAATAGTGGTTGGACAGGATATTATGTAAGCTTCTAGTACTATGGACAACCACTAGGAAGATAACAAGGTAGAAAGTATCAGTTATTGAAACTGTACTATAATTCAGCTTTTTAAAAATAAGATAAGTATATAGTTACATTCTCTTAATTCATTGATTAGAGACATCTTCTCTAATAGTGTTTGTAAGTAGAATATCATGCATGCACCTTGTACAACAACAAACCACTACGAAAACAATATGCAATGTATTAATTATTGAATCTGTCCTGTTAATTTTATTTGAAACTGTTTCACTGCTATTTTTCTTCAATACAAATGAAAAGATAATGTATATGAAGAGGGGAATATTATTCAAACATAATAAAGAATAAATCCTCTAATTTGTGGCAACATGGGTGGGACCAGTGGACATTGTGTTAAAGCCAAGTAAGTGAAGTGTATAAACACAAATGCTGCTTACTCTTGTTTTTTGTTTCTGTTTTTAGGAAGCTAAAGAAGTGGATCTCCAAAGAAGCAGAATATACTGTAGTATAGCAGCTACCGGAGGTTGAGAAGCATGTGGGGAGATAAAGCATGGTTAATGGATTTAGGGATGCAGTTAGATAGGAGAAATTTCTGCTAAGTTGCATGGCACAGTAGAGTAACTATGATTGATAACAATTAATTATATATTTCAAAATAACTAGTGGAAAATTTTTGAATATTCCCTAAACAAAGCAATGATAACTCTTAATATGTGTGTGTGTGTGTGTGTGTGTGTGTAATGATAAATATACCAATTACCCTGATCTGATTATTATACCTTATATACAGTACTAAAATATCATGTTGTACCCTTTAAACATACACAATTATTACATATCAATTAAATATATAAAAAATGGTGGAATTGGAGTGAAGGATATAAGCACCCTACTGTAAGCCCATGCAAAGGCCTTTGAAGTACCTTGTGCTTCTTAGAACATATGTAGAAAATCACTTAGTGCTCATATGATTCTTCTATTCCAAATTCAACCCTATTGATCTGTCCTCATAAGCCCATCCCAAACGGCTTCAAGCTTACTTTCCTTTATGCAAAGAGCATAGAAAAATAAAGAAAGACCTGCAGCAGAAGATATAAGCAGAAATATCATCCTCTTTGGACATAAACAGGGCAGTGCAGGTAGAGATGAAATTTTATAGGAACCAGTAAAAATACATGGTGCAACAGGACACTTTATAAGATTTAGGGGCCAGCAAAATAGCTCGGTGGATTAAGTACCAGCTTAGGCAAGTGCAGGGACCAGGGTTAGATCCCTCATACCACATGCTGCACTGGCCCCACCCCTGGGTGTACTGAGCTGGCGCAGAGTCTAGAAGTCATGGTGCACACCTGCAATCCCAGCACTGGGGAGGCTGAAAACGGGAGGATCACTAAGAGTCCAAGCTGCACAGTGAGATCCTGTATCAAATACACAAACTTTTTTTTTTAAAAAGTGCAATATTTAGAATGGAAGCACTCCACGAAATGTGCTGTGGTATATCTGAGCTGCCTGTGGGCCATAGAATGGAGAAAGAAAGCTGTTGTAATAGGCCTGGGAAGAGAGGCTGACCCTTGCAGTAGGACAATGGCAGAGAGGAATGGGAAGCTTTGTAGCACGCTGTTTGCAGACAGGTGCATTTCCCTCCAAGGATAGTTTCTCCACTCAAATCTATTTTTGAGAGGTTGTTTATTTTCTAATTAGAAAAGTGATTTTTTTTTCCTATTTGATAACTTCTCTCCCTAGATCTGAACCCCTGGTCTTAGGAGCTAGAGTGACATGATAGGACATCTTCAAAAGGCTTCCACGCTCTGATAAAGTGTCTCTTAGCCTTGCTTATTTTCCCATTTTGACTTTTCCATGCCCTCAGGTAACCCAGCACTTTGATCAGAAGCCTGCAAAGCCTGGAGAGCACCTGGTCGTGTTGTGCTTAAAGGAAATCAAGAGCTCACCCTTCCCTCCTGGACCTCTCACCTCTGTAGAACAGAACCAAAAATAGACTTTTGCTTATTCTATGAGATTTTACTACTATGATAGTATAGAAATCCATACTAAATCTAAAAAAGCACTATTGCACTTCATAAAGTCAGCCATGGATTCCGCGATGCAGTGTGTGTCCTGAGGCCTTTTCTTGTTACCAACATGAAAGGAAGGAGAATTATTCCCCCAAACTTTCCAAAATGAGCTCCAGAGACAGACATGCATGGAAATTTCCAGTTACAGAAACAGCTTTTCAATTGAATTATTTTTATCATTTCCTCCATAGACTGGAATCTCACAGACAGGCCTTTGTATAAACTCAAATCACAACTGACATACTTTATGGCTTCCTCGAATCCTGGCTGCATGTGAAGTTGTTCTAATTAACAAAATGCATTTAAGTACATATTAAATGCACAGATTGAGGAGTAAAAGCCTTAAGTGTGTGTGTGTTTGTGTGTGTGTGTGTGTGTGTGTGTGTGTGTTTTAGATATAAATCATATAGTGTTTGCTTTAACCAATAATGTCACAATGCTTAATGATGGCTTTTTGCTTCTTTTCAGTATATTTTTCCTTTAAAGTTTTGTTTTTTAATCTTAGAAATCACTGCTAAAAGAATTGGCATTCTAATATATTGTACCTGCGGAGACTTTTAGATGAGGGCCATAACTGATCCCTGAACAGCCCTCTTTTCTTGGTCCTCTGCATGACTAAACCTTTCCTGCACCTCTGTTTTTGCTAGTGTAATATAGCGATGCTCCTAGTGAGGGCCTATAATAGCACTGTCAAGTCCAATAGGTCCCAGTACATGTGCTGAGGAGTGTTATAGCTACACAACAGTTAGTTGTGTTAAATATATAACACTGTGGTATATATGCCGGAGTCATGAAACTCAGAGCATAGATTGGCTCACGGAATATGTATAATAACTGGTATAACAGTCCTAGATTAGTAAACCTAAAGCAAGTATTTTAGCTGGTACTCACAAGGCATGATCAAAAAACATGTTGAATGTTTAAATTTCTAAAAACCTACTATGGTAAAAGGCACATTGCAAAGAATGATGGGATGTGTTCATTGCCTTTAATGGCAATGTGTATTTCACTACAATATTTTTTTTTTTAAATTTTGAAATTTCAACGTACATTTACCACAAACTTGTAGGCTGAACAAAATTAATGGGACGAATAGGAATGAAGAAATGTGAAAGTAATAAATGATACGCCTTAGTTTCTCAATTGTCTGTCTGTACAAATCAAAGAATGCTTTGAAGTATAAGCTCAATTGTTTATTCTTTAAAGTGTTTTAGATGTTCTGCTTTTGGCAGTGTGGCTTCCTCAGGGCTTTCCAGTTAGTATATTTAATCTTCTGCTGAGCCATTTGGTTCCCACAGTTTGGACGGCCTTTGAGGCACATTTGAACCCCATTTTCAGCAGGGTGAGGTCCCCAAACTGCTTCCAGGTCCCATGTCTTGATCTGGGGGCCCTGGTGGAGAAGCAGCACTTACAAATGCCACAGAGAACTGAGTATGCTCCCATGGTCTTCTCTGGGAAGCAAGGTCACCCATGCTAGTCCCCACCTCTGAGATGTGCGATTAGCACACTGAGTCCTGATTGCCACATGACATTGGGTGGCGGTGTTGGACTCTTCTGGGGATCCAACGGCCTGATGCCTTTTGACAAACTATTGCCATCTTTGGCCCTAGTTAGGGCTATTTTCTAGAATATTAAATAATGAGAGGGTTATCTAATTTCATTATCCTAAAATCTAGGCGTCACTTTCATGGGAAGAAACCACAAGGCAGTGTGTCCCAGAGGGGGAAATGTTCTATCTTACAGTGCATCATCTTTACATGTACAGCAAGTACATACTCTGTGCTTGAGGCTATGAGGTATGTTGTACAAAGTGTTATCCTAGGAAAATGGCACTCTCAATGTCTCCACTTTATAGATGAGGAAACTGAAGTACAGAGATGTTAAGTAATTTGGTTAAATTTAGTTTTAATCAATGGCTCCATATGAAACACAACCCTTAATGTGCCCCGATTTCCTACAGAAGTGACTTTAAGGTAGGACTTTACCAGTTACATCCATTCATTCCATGGTCTGACTGATCAAGGATTAATTACACTCTGGCTTCTTCTGAGGAGGTACCACAGAGGGTCAGTGGGGTGCTTGTTCTGGCTTCCAAGATTCAAACCCAAGTTTGGCTGTATACGAATTATATGACTAACCTCCCTAAGTGTGAGCTTCCTAATCTAAAAACAAATAGTATAAGAAAGGTATTTCATACCTTCCTGTATCAGGCATGTCACACACAGTAATAATTTTTCTTCCTCTTCCTCTTCTTCCTCTTCTTCTTCTTCTTCTTCTTCTTCTTCTTCTTCTTCTTCTTCTTCTTCTTCTTCTTCTTCTTCTCCTGCAGTACTGGAGATCAACCTGAGGACATTATGCTTTCCAGGCAGGTGCTTAGACTGCCAAGATCTCTCCTCAATCCCTCAAACAGTAATTCTGACAAATGTCAAATATCATTGGTAATTTCACTATGTACTAGTCACAACCTCTTACCAAAAAAGGCAGTTTCTAGCATGTGATCAAGCTAATTTATGTCCAGGAGAGCTCTTCTAAGTCCTACTCCTAAGAGAGCAGTAAGTTATTCTTTCCAAGAAATGTCTACCTTAAAGACATAGTGTGGGTTTGTGTCCTAGGCCCTTGGATATATGCTTCAACTTCCAGCAGAATCAAAGTGCTCACTGCTCATCAGATATGCCTTATATAGTTTCTTTCACCCAGAATACATTAATTCCCCCTGGAAGAATTGTTGCATCCTTCCTGTGAGTGAATATTTTACTCCAACTTAGTATGAGCTTTCTCTCCTTTGGGTAAAGAATTGCTTACTCCTGCCACCAAGAGCCAAATATCTTTCTCCGTTTGGAATCATGAGGATTTGAGCACTTGCTGCACCTTCCCCTTGGACTCCTGGAGGGCAGGGAGTGAGACTTTGTCACTCTTGCGGTAGCATGTATGCAATAAGTGCCTTACATGCAGTTGGCTCTGAGATTCGTTCTGTATTGAAGGAACAGCTACACTAAGTGTTCTTGCTTTTTATGGCATTACTATGACTGGCTTAAAAACATATAATGGCAATTCTTAGAAGAGATAAAAGTGTACTGTGTCTTTTTTTAAAAAGTACCTTTTATAAAGGGAGCAAAAATAGCAGTTGAGAGAGTTTGAGGAAATGAGATATAGTAAACAAACAAAAATCACCTATAATCTCATCCTCCAATCACAAGCATTTTCATCTTTTCTGTTTGGGTCTGCTCTTTGTTTCTTCACTACATATGGTTACAATTGCAACATGCAATTTTCCATTTTTCCTAGAAGATCTTATGTACCTTAGGCTCACATATTGCTGACTAGTTCTTGTAATGATTTTAAGCAGCTGCAACGAAGTTTAATTAGCCATTTCCCTGTTGCTAAAAGGTCGCAGGTGCTGCTGACTTGTTGCCAGTTTAGTGCAAAGCTTTTGGACTGGATGCTTGCTTGCTATACCCCCCCCCCCAGATCCAGTCTCCTCTCATCCTCTTCACAGCGCTGCAACTATGGACTCCTTAGCCCTCTGGCTTCTGGCTGGGCTCAGCCAGTGGGAACTGGAGAGAAATCAGAAGATAAGAAGAGCACTTATCCCTGCTCTCTCTTTCTAGGGCCTCAATTAATCTCTCAATCAAAGGCCACAGATCCCATCAAATGACCCTCTGGCTTACTGCACAATGAGGTTCTAGTAACTACTCCCTTTTTTCCCCTTTCCAGGCTAAAGGGCACAGATACACACACACACACACACACACACACACCACCACCACCACCACCACCACCACCACCAACAGTAACACTCTCTTCCTGCTAGCCCTGAGGTACTGCATGATCCCTTGGTGGTCCCTATATCCAGTCTATACCTTTGCAAAGAGTAAAGAGTTCCTTAAATTACTCAAATCCTTTGCAAAGAGTTCCTTTCAGTGTTCAAATTATGTACTTCCATCTCCTTGCTCGTGTGTCATGATGTCTCATATAATGCATGTTTTTTGCATCTAATTTCCATAGGGGGGATACCCAAAAAGGGACTTACAGAGTCAAAGGATATGAACAGTCTTCAAGGTCTTGAGTCATACCTTCAACTTGCTTTTTAAACTTCTGTTACATTGTTACCAGTATAGCCTTCCGGTATTGAATATTTTTGAAATGTAATTTTGCTCACTCAAAAAATTAAAGTGGTATTTTACACTAATTTATGATTTCATGTCTTGTATTACACTCAAATTGGCTTCTCAGAGCTCTTCCCATGCCCATTCTTACTTTGAATTGCGTCCAGGTTTAAACTGCTCCTCCCCTCTCCACTTATTCTCTAATTATGTGATCTATTTACTTAAGGCTCTCAAGGGGTGATATTTGTATTAGGCAGTGCTTCTTCAAAGAATGATTTAGAAACTGCTAGAAATGGGCTGCACTCAGCTTTTTGGCATCCACAGATATGTACTTTAACCTTTTTAATATTGGCCAATCATCAAAACAAGCCAGTTGCATGCTCAGTGCAAGAGATGGATTGATGTCTCTTGATAGGGGGAAGTTCTACCCATCTCCTCTTGTCTGGACTTCCGAAGATTTTTGAAGTGGAGGAGAAGGAGATAGACAGTGTTACTGTGGGGGACAATTGCTCCAAGATCTGCCTTTTTCCCCACTAGTGTCAAAAATGCAATAGGGATGCTTGATCCTATTTTAAATAAAAGCTTTTAGGGCCAGCCAAATAGCTCAGAGGATTAAAGTGCTTGCAAGCAGGGACAGGGCCTGCTGTGCTGCCCCTGCCCCTGTGGCACCCTGAGCTGGGGACTAAGATTGGGCATGGTGGTGTATGCCTGTAATCCCAGCTCTTGGGAGGTGGATCACTATTAGACTGATCTGGTAGTGAGACCCTGAACACCCTGTAGACCCTCCCCTAAAAATACCAAATAAATAAATAAAAGCTTTTGATATGTTAAAAGAATTTAATATTTCTAAAATTCAAACACCAGTTGCCAAAATACTTTCATCTTTGTAACAGATTGTTCAATTTTTAAAGTCTCAATGTCTTTTTCTCTTTAACAAGATTCTTGTGGAAATAATTAGCACTCAACACACAAAAGTCAACTAAGAAATATACATTCTTTTCACCTTCATAAACATATATGGAGTTCAATTAGTATATTATGTCCATCTGTTGACCAACGCTTGTATCAGTTTTATTTTTTTTTGTATCAATTTTCTTTCTACTTTATGGAGATGGATGTACAGGCACACCTGTGGTACTAGCACTTGGGAGCCTGAGGCAGAAGGATCACTTGGACCCAGATGTTCAAGACCAATTTGAACAACACAGCAAAATCTTGCCTCCAAAAATAAAATTATATTTCCTTCAAGTTTATTTTGAAACTTACCTTATAAGACAGTACTATAGATAACCCAGACATCTCAATATTATTCATGTTTTTTGCTTATATTTTGTGACATTAGATTTTTAACCTTTGAAAATAAAATCTTCAAAAATTATTTTTAAAATTATTTTATTAGTTGTGAAATAGCTGAGTAAGATATATTCTGATTTGCACCAATTTTGTAATTGAAGAAGAAGTTGTAATTCTCAAGGTGTAAGTCAGGCCTGGTTCACAAATCAAGTAATGCTTTGGTAGATAACCCATTATTTTATTGCTTAAAGCCACCACCACCAAAATTCCTGTTAGGGGGAAAATATCTACTGCTTCTGGCATCTCATTGTCTCCACTGAAAGCTGATAGCCCATCAGTGGTGATACTTTCTGTCACCATCCTTAGGGTTGGGTTAGGGCTAGGGTTAGGGTTAGAGTCAGGTTTAGGGTTTCTTAAGCTTGAAAATCTGTGGAAAGTGCACCATACCAGGGGTATCTAAATTTGATCTAAGTTCAGTTTTATTACCTAGTGTCCTTGCTCTAATACCATTAGAATGGATACCTATATATATTAGTCTGGTTTCACTTTTGGGGTATGTGTGTGTGTATGTGTGCGTGTGCGTGTGCGTGTGTGTGTGTGTGTGTGTGTGTGTGTGTGTAAGGCAAAGAGACAGACAGACAGAGTCTTGCTCTGTAATTCAGGCTGACCTTAAACTAACTCCCTATGTATCTCTGGTTCACTTTGAATTCACAGCAGTCCTGTCTCAGCCTCCAGAGTGCTGGGATTACAGACATGTGCCTCCATGCCCAGCTAGTCAGATTACTACTACTGTAAATATAATAAAATAGTATGCTTCTTTTGGAGGTAATCCTTGTCCTCCCTTGTCCTGAGAATATGCAGTGGACTGACTCTGGAAAACTCCTGAGAGCTACGACAGCTAGGAACACTAAAATGAGTAATGATTCCCTTGCAGTGTCATTGTCTCATGTGTAGTTTTACAGATTTTCAAAAGGGGAATGGTGGCATCATCAGACAAGAAAGGGAAGGCTTTTTCCACTATCAAGCAAAGCTCAGAAAGCTCAGGCAAGATTCTCAGCCTCATCTAAAAATTCAAATATTTAATCCCTCTATATATTCCATTCCTAGACTCAGCCGTGTTTCTTCCAAAGGACTGCCCAGCCACTTACATATAAGACTCAACAGTCCCTGAATGCTTGACTTGGATCTGATTTTTTTAGTCTTGTCTAATTATTCCTGTAACTAAAAGAGATAATAGATAATTTCAGGACAACTCAGAAGCTTTCATACATGAAAGCCCTGACCTTGTTTTCTTCCCTCAGGCACCACAGAGCAACCAGAAGCACTCATCTCATCTTATATCCCTAGTGATCATCTTTACTGTCATAATGGTCAAATGCAACACACACTTAGTCCCCAAAGCCTGCATTCCACTAGTGTCTGGTGCTGATATGAATGGTTAACAATATAATCAACCCTGACACCAGTGCCTGTCACAGAGCACCATTTCCTATTCTCCACCAATAAAGAATTCAAATCTCAGTTTAAATCAACCCCTGGATATCAGAACTTGAGAGTCTATTTCCTAGAACCATACTTTATATCAAGTACTGTATCATCCAGGGTCTGCTTACGGATGTAATAGTAGGAATTTGGTATGAAGACTGGAAGATGAAAAAGTGAATACTGAAAATATAAAACACTAGAACTGCACAGAACAGCTTTCTTTTTCTACTTGTTGCTACAGTTCCACACTCAGAGCCAGAAAGAGGAAGAATTACCCTATCCAATGTTTCACTCTCCTAGGGCTTCCCATTTGTTCAACTCAACAGGAAGCTCATTGGCAAGGAAACTGGGAAATGAGGTTTGCCAAAATTTCAACCCTAACATGACACATCAGAGAAACTAAGAACCCACTAAACTAAGCCTGGTGATGCATACCTGTAATCCCAGTACTTTGGAAGCTGAGGTAAGAGGATCACAAGTTCCAGGTTCACTTGAGCTACATAGCAAGTTCAAGACCAGCCTATACTAGAGAGACCCAGTATCAATAGACCAAGCCAGGTAAGGTGACACCTGCCAGTAATCCCTGGAAGGAAGATCACAGGTTCAAACCCAGCTAGGAAAATTCAAAATTTAACAATACCCTGTATCTAAAAAACAAAATAAAAACCTGGGAATATAGCTCAATGTAAAGGTTCGATCACCAGTACTATTTTTTTTTTTTTTTTTTTTTTTTTTTTTTTTTTTTTTTTTTTTTTTTTTTTTT
>PVKA01024374.1:0-22121 GCA_004027165.1 Ctenomys sociabilis | reverse complement strand
TAAAAAACTATCCAGGTAAAATGAGCATGTGTTCCTTAAGAAAGAGAAATACAAAGACTATGAATTCTCATTAGATTAAAGTAAAAGGAATTTTCTTTGTAGCATCTGACCATGCAACAAAAGGCCCAAAATAAATTTCTTGATTAATGAAAAAAGAAAATGACCAATTGGATAACTTCTTTGGCTATGAGCATTAGGTCAATACAAACTTATTTTTAAATGTACTTTATGAAAGTGTCAGAACTTGTTTGTCTGCATGTGAAAGAAAACCTGCTAGAGCCCACAGAGTGGCACATGTCTACAGTCCCACACCCTTGGGAGGCATCTCCCATCCTATTCTGATTCTATGGTTTCTGAAAACACAAATTATAATTTGACTTCTCTTACGGATTTTAGTACAGGTATAGGATTTTCTGGTGCGCCTGATCTGCATGTCAGTAATATTTATTTTTCTTGTCTCTTATCATGTATGTTCAGTTAGTTTAGAGAATATATATATATATAGGGAAGCGCTTATTCCACTGAGCCATCTCCCCAGCCCATATATATATATATAATCTTGAACAGTTCAATCTCTTTAATCCCTTTTCTATAAAAAGTTTACCTTTTTGTTACCTACCATATCTACTTTATCTTAATTTTTAATTTATTTATATTTTAAACATCTCAATACCATGCACTATTTAGTTTTCTATGTCTGACTTACTTCATTTAACACTATAGTCTCAAGTTCAAATCATTTTCCTGTAAGTGACACCATTTCACTCTTTATGACTGAATAATATTCCATTTTGCATATATGTCACATGTTCTTTGCTCATTCATCTATTGATGGACATTTAGGATGCTTCCAGAATTTAACTACTGTGAGTTGTGATATTATAAACATGAACATGCATGTGTCACTATAGTATGATACCTTTAACTTCTTTGGGAATATACCCAGTACAGGTACAGCTAGAAATGGACTTTCTATTTTTACTGCATTGAGAAATCTTCATGCTAATTTCTGTAGCAGTTGCGCTAGTTTACATTCCCACTAATAATGTAGAAATGTTCCTTTCTTCCTACAGTCTTACCAACATCTGTTGCATTTTGCGCATGATAATAACCACTCTTATGGCATAAGATGGAACTTCAGAGTTGTTGGGACGAGGCCACCTTACTCATATGTATGACCTTTCTAATAAGCTCTGTTTGCACATGTTGAGCTCTGTTTGCACATGTCTTGCTGAGAACTGACAGTCGCCTTTCCTGCCCTTAGAAACACAGCTGTGTGATGCCAACAGGAACACCTGTAGAGAGGGCCTCAGCTGTCCCACATCTTGTCTGGGTTGGAGTATTCCCTACAACAGATCTTCTTAGGAGAAGTCAACTAAAAAAGAGAGTGGTGTGTTTTCTTCTTGATTCTGATAGAAATAGAATTCCATGTTAAGACAGCTGCAGGAAATAAGAGGAAGCCACTCATGCCAGACTGCTGAGTCAGAGATTGTAGAAGAATATAATGACTCTGCTGGTCACATCAGGTAAACTTCCCAGTATTCCAAAAAATGAAAGTCTGACTTATTAGTAACTTAAAATTTCACTTAAGACTAAACTTAGTCTTTTCTAACCATCACATTGTGGAAAACTTTTAAAATTTTAATACATAACCTTCCAGAATATGTTCCTAAGTTGGTAAGATTCATAAATTGTTTGCAATCATAGGGGTCAGTACAATTCTTTCGGAAGACCACTTCTCTGTAGGACAGAGGCCATACAATTTGTTATTCCAGCTGTATGATACTGTTACTCCCTTGTTAATTTATTCTAAGAAAATAATTGAAAGTGGAGAAAAATTACAGATACAGAAAGTTTGTGCCGTGTGCTGCCATAACTTTTAATATTGAATGATAAAAGTAAAGCACAACTCTTACTCAGATTACTACTGTTTGAAAAAAAAGTGAAATCAAAAAATTTCTTGAATATACAATAACAATCATACCAAGATTCATGACTACACCCAGAAATGCTATTTTAAATATTTTTTCTAAAGAAAATCAGTAGACTGAAGAGAAAGGACTATTATGTAAAACAAAAACAGAAAAAATCCCACAAAATGCTAATTACAGTATTATCTGTATGACCCAAAACTGGAAATAACCTGTCAAACAAAATGGAAGTGAATGAATTAGCGTGTTGTGTCTGTGTCACAGACAATGATGCAGCCACAAAAAATGTCAGTTAGGGAAACTATATAGAAATATGACATGATCGTTACATCATTTTAAAGTAAAAAACTAGTTTCTCTACATAGTACTAAGCATTACCAGAAAGCAATTTACATATATTATCTATGCCCATCTTCACAAAACCCCAGGAGGGGAAAATGTGATGCTCACTGTACAAAGCTTTGAAGAAACTTGCCCAAGGTTTTGCATTAGTAGATCCAGCACTCAAATGTAAAATACTTAATATCAGAGCATGCTTTTCTTATCCAACACAGCATGAAAGCACAGACCCTAGAAGATAATAAGCAAAGGAGAGAAAGGGAAAGTGGATGAGGAAGAGAGGACAGGAGAGGGAGGAAAATCAGCAGAGCACCAGTGTGAATGGCCTTATAATAATCACTGCCTTATCACCCTTTCGATTACAATCGTGAATCCAAATAAATAAATAACAAGAAAAGTTGGGCCAGACTGATATCTCAGCGGACTAAAGCACCTGTTTAGGCAGAGTGCAGAGCCAGAGATTCAATCCCTGGCGTGCCATGCTGGCCTGCCCCCAGAACACACTGAAAAGGCCACTGAGACTGGAAGTGGTGACATGTGTCTGTAATCCCAGCTCTTGGTTGAAAACAGGCGGATCACTACAGTCCAATCCACATAATGAGACCTGGTAGAACTAGTAGACCCTGTAGACCTTGCAGACCCTGGAGAGAGAGAGAGAGAGAGAGAGAGAGAGAGAGAGAGAGAGAGAGAGAGAGAGAGAGAAATTGAGCATGGAACAAAAAGCTGGGAAAAGTATTTTAAAATGTCAAGTGAATTTTGTTCAAGCAGTAGAGTTGTCTGTGACTTTCTTGGAAAGAAACTCTGAGATTTGAAGCACTTTTATAAAATATTTTATACTAAAAATTTGAAATGCTTTTAACTATATTTCCTCTATGATACAGAAACTCAAGTTCTGTAAAGCTTACTGTCCACCAGCATGCTGTGGTATTCAGAAATAGCAAAGGTATTCCCACAACATGTGCTCTGTATTAGGAAAATAAGCATATATCACTTCTCAAAATTTAGGGATAATTCCTCCTCAAGGTCTTTTCGTAAAAGTTTGAAGGAGAATCTAAAAACTCATTATTCCTTCCTTTTATTTTCCTACTTTGTTCCCCTTTGCTTTCTCAACTATAAAATTAGTATGGCAATAGCATGATTATTTTTATTGCTGTAATGAGATTATAAGCAATTTTATTTTCTTATATCAACATCCTCAATCTTAAAAAAAAAATGTTAAATACTTTTTAAAAATATGCTAAACTTTAATATTTCAGTGTCTACCTATTGAAAAATCAAAAAGTCACACACATGGCAGATATAATGGAGTTTTTGAAAAAATTTTATATATGCAGCTTGTTTTTTCCATTGTGTCAGGTGCAAACTTTCACAAGAATCTAAAAAGAAACTAAAACAAAAGTTTGCTCGGTGAAAATCTGAACAGGCACTGAGGTTGCTGGCGCCCTGCTTGCCTTGTCAAATGTCACAGGGCTCTCTGACCATGATGTATGACTGGTCTGCAGCGGCACATGAGGCCCATGTGACAGGACAAGCTGCGTGTGTCTTTTCCAGTTAGTGTGGGGGGTAGTGTTCAAGAACTACCGTCCTAGAGGCAGAAAATGCTTGGGTAGGAGAAAAGAGGTTCTTTCCAAAGCCCAAAATCTTTTCTTAACTGTTCTCAGAATGAAGTGGAGGGAACAGATTCAAAGCAGGAGTGCTAGATGGTGTAACATGACATTTGAAAGCTCTGAAGGGAAAATGCCAGCCAGATGGGCTCCAGCTGCTTCTCCTGAGAAACAAAGTAAAAAGTTCAAACCCAGGTCAGTCAAAGGCTCTGCTTGTGCATCAGTGAAACACAGCAAGCCCTGAACTGCCTTGATAGCACCTCTTTTTCAGGGCTGTGTGTAATATATCTAGTTCTCATCAATCTAGTTCTGTCATGAGATTTGAACCTCTAGTCAGCTGTTACACCTTAAGAAATTTAAAGCAAACTGGAGAAATAAATCACACATGGAGAAAGACACATGCAATTAAGTGTCTGGTGAATGGAAATAGACAGTAAGACCCAAAGAAATTTATAGTAGGTGAGAAGTCCCCATGGAGCAGAATAACACAGGAAATCAGGGAGGGGCTGAAAGTGTGCTAAGTTACACAGATCCCTAGTGATAGGTCAGGAGTTGAAAAGTAATAGAACTGGCTGGAAAAGCATTCTGAAACCTGACCAAGGTAAAAGTTAGTCCTTTGGCTGTCAGGTTGTAAGAATATCTGTGGGTCCCTTGGAGAAGTGGCAAGTCCCAGGGAATAGCCAGGGCAATGTGGGTGTTTGATGCTGTAGGCATTTTCACCCACCTCTTTCCCCTACAGTGATGCAGCCATGCCAGTGAATACTTGCTGACAGTCAGCCCTGAATGAGGGCAAATAGCAAAGCAGAAACATTTCAAATTTACTTTCACATATGATATTTTCTTGATCACCTACCTCTTTGTCTGTTAATATAGGACAAAAATAGGCAGAGGTACAGAAGAGGAAATGAAAGTCACCTTTGTTTATCATTCATTCACTGTAAGTTAGTCCTTTAGGAAACTTTGTATCTCGAGCATAGGTATCCTTAAAAGCTCCTCTTGGAAGGGTCTCTTCAGAGGTGAAATTGTCACAGAGCAATTCCTTCTCCCTGCATTGGATCCTGACATGTGGCCAGATCAGAACTTGTGAGTCACGAAAGAAAGAAACAAGTAAGTCAGAACCTGGCTGTGCTCTGTGTCAGGCATCAGTGGAGATAGGTCTGACAGGGAGTTGAGAGCAGAGTAGAAACTCAGTGAAAATGCTGAATCAGGAAATGATACACTATTAAGCATTGCAAACAGGAATAAGAAGGCAGGCCAAGCCAAAGATAATTTCACTGTACATTAGTGATGAGTCATGATAATAAAATTTATATTTCTGTGACATGTGAAAATTTGAAAAACATTTTCAGATGTCCCAATACATCAGATGAGCCTTTCTACCACCTGGTAAAGGGAACAGAACAAATGTTCCCATTATATGGATGATAAACTCAGTTTTAGTAAAGTTAAGTAACTTTCTCTCTCACCCCATTGCTTTTGAAGTTACTAGTATGGTAGTATATTAAATATGCTGCACCCTGAAGGTTTTTTAAAAAACTGGGGGAATATGTCATAGGTAAAATAGAAGTTGTATCACCTCAGGGAGATGCCATAGGCATAGTATACCTTGACTTGCACCTCAGTGCATATCAAAGTGTTGCCTTTATATACTTGTGCATAATATGGTTGAGAAATGAGGGCAGGCTAATGAAGCAACTATTAAAATTGTTTTCTATTGCCTCTTTCTTGTGGGTGATTTGGATGAAGACAGAGATGAACTTACAATTTCTGAAGATTAGTGAAGCAAGAGGGATAGTCAAATGAAGAGTTTCCCCCTTAAAATCCCAGTGACTAGGCCAAAACTAAAAAGGTGGAATGTGAAGCCTCATTTTTGATTTATACAACTAAGATGGAAGAGGCTTAGTTTGTTAGCAGTTAATATAGAAAAATTGTTAGCGCTTAACATGAAATAATATGAACAAGAATATACTTATAATTCTTCTGTAACAATGCATGAATAAATTTCCTGAAACTATAAATGCAAGTTGAATTGAAAGTTGTTACTAAAAAAGCTATGGAGAATGTCAAATCAGCATTGCTAATAGAATATTGATCAGAACTGGGAACAATAGTCATACTGTATCTATAGTACTATTTCTAAACCAGTCTACCTGTTGAGTGTTTTGTTCTTTTCTGGGTTCCTCTTGTTAATTGAAACATTAATGAATGGAAGTAGATCAGGAGGCAGGTACCCAAGAAGGCAATGGAGCCAGAAGCTCCTGACCCTTGACTAGGAATCCCTGGAAAAGGTGAGTGTTTCTCCTAGAAAAGAAATATCAAGGGAAAACATACAGAATTTGGTCCCAAACTAGAAAGAACCCTATAACTGTTGACGTTCATCAAAGGTTCATCTCCTGGAAATAGTCACACTCACCCAGAACTGGGATTTTCCATGATGCTGTAGGTTATTATCCCTCCTGAATGTCTAGCCTTCTCACTTAAAGGTGATATAGTTCTTCAAACTAGTCACTGCTATTCTCTGAGACATAGTTTCTTGAGATTAAGTAGCTTATAAATTCACATGCAGCTCACCCTTCCTATGAAATACTTCATCCTAAATGCAGCTTTATTTGTTTCACAGAAACAACAGACATGAGTATCTCTGATCTTCAGCTTGACCCTCAAGATTTTATCCTCAAATAAACTTTGCTCAACCAACTTAAATAACTCCTTAGAATTTAGTCAGTGAAACACAAAATGGGCCATGGGGTTCCCTGAGCACTCCATTAGCTTGTCATCTTCTTTCCTGAATATTTCTTCTATTTTCTTCCAAACATCCTGTTTTTAGCCGTCTTTGGGTCTAAGGACAGAATGAGGTTGATGAGAAATGTGTAAAGCAGGGAAAATATCTGTTTTGTACCTTATGTCATCAGGACTAGAGAATGACTGACATGAAGTTCTGGGTTTTGCTTTAGGACAGTAAGCTGAGGCACTACTTCAAAGAACTGCCTCCAGCAGGACCAGTCACTGTAAGCAAAGTAAGTGGCTGTATCTGCGCGTGTTAGCAAATGTGCTGGAAAGTCCCTGCCCTTCCCCCATATACACACTTCCCCCGTTTCTTTCCCCATTGTTTTACCTCATCATTCACTTTGGAGATAATTTCTCTTCAGCCTCTAAGTCTTTTAAGACTTTAGGAAGTTCATTAGCTGTTATTTTGCCAACTTCTTTAGGGTAGGGTACCAGGACATGGGGGAAAGGGCCAATTCTAGGGAGGGGGAGTCCAGAGCTACCCTGGAAAATTGCAATCATGGGAAAACCAATGTGTTATTTATTATTGTTATTTTTACCATTCATCTGGCACTGAGCATTGTGCTAATCACAAAGGATACAGAGATAGTAAAACATCACCCCACAGATTTCCCATGGTTCTGCCCCACGCTAGTCCTTTCGCCATGGCAACCATGGAAGAACAGTAGCCATGGCCCTCCACTGTCCCAGGACTGTGGGCCTCAACAAGGGCCACAAGGTGATTAAGAATGTGAACAATCTGAGGCACAGCCGCCGTCGCGGACGCCTCACCAAACACACCAAGCTCATGCGGGACGTGGTCTGGGAGGCGTGCGTCTTCATCCCCTACTAGAGGCGCGCCACGGAGCTGCTCTAGGTCCTCAAGGACAAATGAGCCCTCAAGTTCATCAAGAAAAGGGTGGGGATGCACATCTTTGCCAGGAGGAAGCATGAGGAGCTGAGCAACACGCTGGCTGCCATGAGGAAGGCAGCTGATGAGAAGGACTGAGCCCCTCTGGAATAAAGCTTTGCAGGAAAAAAAAAAAATCACCCCAGTACTCAAGGAGTATGTTTATCACTGAAAAATGAAAAATTATGAGATATCCTAAGGTAAGATATAGACTACAGAACAGAGGAAAGAGAAAGATTCATTTTAACTCACTGATGTAAACTAAATTAACAAGGAAAAAGAGCTCTGCCTCTCTTTCCTGTATTGAAGTTAGCCACCTACCCCAGATGCATTTTCTTTTTAGAACTAGCCATGAAAGAACTCTTTCTGGACTAACCCCCTATCCCAGATTTGGCCCTCTCTTCCCTATCCTCTCTCATCTATTGCCAGTATCTTTCTTCCTAAATTTTCATTACAAAACTTCCTAACTCCTTAGGCCTAGTGGACATTTTTCCAATTTTATGCTGCCCTGCTGCTTGAAGCTTAGGGAACTGACTCCAGGATTGGTCCGTTCATAAGCCAGCATCTTTAATAGCTCAATAATCCTTTATTTCAGAGAACCACGAGTCTCAGAAGTTCGATTGAATGTAACGTAAGCCCCTCTCTGATCTTTTCAATGTGATCCCCTTCATTTTACAAAAAGAGAACTGCTACGGAATGGCTGACACGGGCAAGCAGCTGAAGCATGCGTGTGATTAGACCCTGACAGGGTCCTCACCTGGTGAGGTGCCAGCTCCTGTAGTCACAGGAGTTGAATCCGTTATGCCATTAACCAACTATCTGACCATAGACAGGTCAGTCATTCTGAGCACTCTTTTCCTCATATATAAAAAAAAACAAATCTTAACAGGAAGAGTTATTGAAAGTATTAGAACTAGCATGGTATATAGCCATATAGCTAGATCTGAATGTAATGCTTAACTACTAGTATAATAATTTGTTTTAAAAACCTTACTGTGAGGTGAGGCATGGTGGTGAACTCAGGAGGGTCGTATAGGAGGATCACAAGTTTGAGGTCATCCTGGGCTACAAAGCATAATCCTGTCTCAGAAAAAAAAAAGGCCCAAAAGGCTGTACTATAAGATAATAGAGTCTTCTCAGCCAGACTTCATGAAATATTGAAAATCTGATTTTCAGGAATATGCTTTTAATTGTAAATCAATGAGGTACACTAGCTTAGACTGAGGCCAAGTATTTCATGCAGAAATTGGGCACAAGGTAGGAGAAAACTGTCATTTCCTAGTTGCCTTTTTATTTAGATTTATTAATCTAAAAGGGGAAAATTTTAACCCTCTTAATAGATCTTTAAGTATGTTACAGAGGTAAATTTAAAGTATTCATTTGAGATTGACTGAGAGAAAAAATCTAAGTAAACTTTTGTGTTAAAAAATCACATAGACATAGTTTTGCAAGTAGAAAGATGACCAAGAGATGAAGAGACAGGGAAAGGAAAAAGGGAAAAGAATATGAAGAAGGCAGAAGATGTGTTATGTACACATGTCAATTCCCCATGATGAATGTAATCATTATTATTGCAAATATGTACTAGTAAAAGTAAAAGAACAAATCAAATAAAACTACATAGATGTGGAAGCCCAAGTTCCTTATTTGGCATGGGAAGGATAAAACCATTCATTTGTTCTACAAGTATTTATTGAGTATCAGCTGCATTTATGATCATTGAACATAAAATGGATTAAGTAAAAAATGATTCTCTTTACTGTGAGTAGAATTGCAGCCCAGAGACAGTTTCTCTGGGTTGAATTCTTCTTGTGTATAAGATGATTCCTACCAATGGTAGAGGGGTAAGGGCTGGAAAGGAGCTATCCCTCATGTGACGTAAGGATAAGGCAGGGTTTGATATTTTTCTTGTCTCTGTTGCTTTTTCTGTCTGCTATTCCTAAGTCTCCTCCAGTAAATTATATTCCATGTTGTTTGTTTTCTGTTTGGGGAAATTACTAGACACACTACCAATGGGGCACCCTGAGGGTTGGAGTAAGTATTCCTTGGGAATTCTTAGAAATTACCAGGAAGAAAAATTTGGAGACTGGCTTTATTAAAGTTATCAAAAGGCACGAGGCTCATTTATTAAGGTATTAAATAGAAGTGCAGTCCTGTGAAGGTTGGAGAACTCTGCCACATACCTCTATTATACATGGACTTTGTGGATGGCTTGAATGGTCTTAACAAAGAGCTGATAAGACTCACAGGACACATGTGCACTGCCTGCTTGCTACAATATCCAAAAGCAGATGCTCTGAAAGGACTAAAAATGGCCAATTCAAGTTGACGTCCTTTGTTCCTCTTCTTTACCATTCATTCTCCTCCAAACACTATCTCATGAAGTAAAGAAGAAATTAACACAAGTGCTATGGTATGCAGTATGTGAAGTTTTCTGCATGAATTATTACATTTAACCCCTTAAAACAATTTGGCAAGATAGGTGGAATCATCCCTGTTTCACTGATGAAAAATGGAAGTTGAGAGTCCTAGGTTCAAAGAAAACCAAGCAATAAGTACGTAACAGCCCTGAAATCCAAACATAGGGCAGTGCTCACACCAAGTTATAACAAAGAAGAAAAATGAGCTTATGAACAGACACTGACCTCAAGTTTTAACTGAAAAGAACTGGATTAAAACATTCCTCTCTACTGTAGCAAACTTTGACAAATGAAAATGAAGTGGTAAAAAGTATTTTCAGCCAGATCATGGTAAAACAAGATAAACCCTCTTTCATGATAGGCACAGAAGGGTGATATTTATCTCCTGGGAATCGAACAGTTGTGTAGATTAATAAAAATCTGAGGTTACAAATGCTAGTTGTATTACATAACTGGGATCAACAATTTAAGCTTACAAAATATTCCCTACCCATTCAAATTATGTTTACATATTAAAGATACATCTGTGGTTGACAGGTGGAGAATTCAAAGCCCTCTTGTGATGTATTGGTCATGATAAGAACTAAAGCTACTCAACACAGGATTGGTTCACCTTCAATGTTGTATAATAACACTGGCCTTAAACTAGCCACTAATCCCAGCACAGTCTAGACCTGTGGTCCTAAATGGACTGTGGTTGAAACTGTTGCTTGCTTTTTTCAGTCTCCAGTTCTTCACAGACTAATACCTCTGTAAACTACAATACAAATAACTTAGCAGAGAAATAAGCAAAGACATATCAAATTAAATCCTAAAACTTTAATCATTAGGTTCAATGGTCCTAGTGTGTTATATTTTTCTATAGGTTTCTAAATGTTCTGAGACTTTTGTCCTTACACCTGTGTACACTAGTGGGTTGTGGACTGGCACAGGTGCCCAGGTCACACTTGGACAAGCACTCGTCCTGTTTCACTTTCACTTACACCACCTTGACTTCAGCCTCCCCATGGCCGTAAGTACTTCATGCTCATTGTGGTGTCCAGGTGCCAGTTAATGATGAATTATATGTTTCCTCCTTCCTTTTTGTCTTTTTTTTTTCCAAGCAAGTGTAGTCCTGCTTAAAGAATACTTTTATTACTGAAGACTTACTAAGATGGTAAGAGAAATATGAAAGTTTCAACCTTTCCGATGGTTGCTGCATATCTCTGACCATTATTTTTTATGATCTCAAAGATTAAAATTGCCTCTGGAAGCACTAGGGTAAAACCTCTATGTTTGCATGTTCCTGCCCTAGTTTTCCCCTCTGCCTAGCTCTGTACCCACACTTTAGAGGTGAGACATAAGAGACTGTGAGAATCCTGTTTTGGTCCTATAAGTCAGTTCCTAAAAGCAGCAATTCTATGGTGAAAACATCCTGAGAAAAAAAAAAGAGACAGTCATGACAAAAAAAAAAACACAATTTTTTTTCATTAGAAATTAAAATTGATGTTTTGGTCATTTATAAGGGCTGTGTGGCCTAATAATGTATCTGCCCCAGCTTCCTGGCAGAGTTCCTAAAACCACTGTAATTTGCAGAATGGTGAGGGGACAGGAGCATCTTACGATTTAATGAGGTGACTCTTGGTGGCCACACTGATAGTTTCAAGGGATGAGCTAATCACCAGAAAGGCCAAGACGTGATTAGAAACTTGGAGCTTTCATCCCTACCCTCTGGCTTCTGAGGAAGGGTAAGGGGCTAGAGATTGAGTTAATAATTAATCATGCCTATATGATAAGGCCTTCATAAAAATCCTTAAGCTTTAGACTTTGGGGATCTCTGGGATGGTGAACTGGTCCCAAAGCCAAGAGGGTGGTACACCCCAGCTCCCCAGGGACAGAGCTGTCTGTGCTGGAAATCCTTACATGCCTTGCTCTGTGCATCTATCTATACTCTTCTTTCATCATATGATTTATAATAAATCAGTAAATGTATAAGCAGTTTCCCTGAGTTCTGTGAGCCATTATAGCAAATTATGGATCTGGAAAAGAGGGGCATGGAATCTCTGAGTCAGAGTCTGCAGTTGACCTGAAATACTAGAGGCCAGGATTGACACTGGCATCAGACGTGAGGGCAGTGCCATGGGATTGACTCCTTAGCAAGTGGGATCTGCCCCTAATTCCTGGTAATGTCAGAAAAGAATTATAGGACACCAAGTTGGAATCCAGAGTTGGAGAATTAGTTCCTGATGTCAGGGTGGGGAGAGTCCCATAATTTGGTGTCATGAGTGTTATGAGTAATAAAGCTTTTCTCTTAGTTTGAATTGTAAACAATGCAAAGAATGTGTAGGATTATAAGTAAGTTTTCCCAAACTTCTGTGGTCCAGGAAGAAGGCACAAGCCAAATGAGTCCATGCCTTAACACAATTTTCAAAGTAGCTTATCTGATCTACTTTGCAAGAGTTCCTCAGCTGTGTGCACATGACTGCCTCTATGATAAGACTGTCAGCTCCTGGTCAGCATCATGGTGCATGCCTGTAACTCCAGAACTCGGGACACTGAAGCAGGAGATTTGCCACAGGTCAAGGCAACCCTGGGCTACGTAGTGAGTTGAAGACTGGTGTGAAGTACATGGCAGGACCCTGTCTCAGAAAAAGAGAGAGAGAGAGAAAAGGAGGAAGGAAGGAAAGAGAAGAAAGAAAGAAAGAAAGAAAGAAAGAAAGAAAGAAAGAAAGAAAGAAAGAAAGAAAGAAAGAAAGAAGGAAGGAAAAGAAAAACTGTAAAACTGTAAGCTTCCAGGAGTCGGGACCCTGACTAAGCCAAATCACCAAATCTTACCTACCTGGGACTGTGATGTTCTGCACAAATTAGGAGGTACTGGACGTCCAGGGAGTTTACAGCTATTGATGACGTTAATAAAATAAGGAAGTGTAAAGGGGTAATACATTTCAGCCAAAATATCCAGAATTTTATTTTGGAACCATGAGATCCCTCTGAGAAACAAACCATCCTCTTGCAAAACCCCAGTTTGGGCTTGGCCTTCTTATCTCCTTCTCCTTTGAGTTGGTTTCTGAACATATGAAAATCATTCCGCAGTAAGAGGAACAGAGAACTTTGGAAACTGTATGTTATTATATGACATCAAGATAAAGCATTATTCAAAGCAAAACCCAAAATCAACAAACACATGCAGAGAAAAGAGCATAGGGTAAAATATCAAAATTTCCATTCGTCCTTCGCAGTTTAATCCAAAATGTAATCCCAGGTCTCCATAGCTTTGCAGCCAGTAGAGCAGTCAGGAAGCTTTCTGACAGGATTTTTGCATCATCTTTCAGATTTTTTCACCCATGGGACTCTATATTTCTAAGGCTACAGTTGTGATCAAGGTAATATAAAACCATCATTGAAAAAAAGAGAAATACTATAAGTCATTCTGAGTAAGACACTAGTGTCACGAACTCAGCTCTGATGACCTTCCTAGAACCTATCTGTTGAAATTTAGAACTAAACAATTGCAGTTTCCTCTTTTTAAAGCAATTTTAAATTCTATATTTATTGCCTGCGTCACTTACAGAAGACAACCAAAGGGGTAACTTTTTTTTAAAAAGACAAATAGCAAATTTAATTTTTTTAAAAGCTCTGGTTGTTAAAAATGCTTGCTCATAGTTAGATATGGTGAACACACCCATAACCCCAGTACTCTTGAGGCTGAAGCAGGAGGACTGCAAAGTCAAGCCCAGTCTGGGCAATTTAATGATTTTGGCAAGACCCTGTCTCAAAAAAAAAAAAAAAAAAAAAAAAAAAAGATTGGGGCTGGAGTTCAGGGCAATGGCCCTAGGTTTAATGCCCAGTACTGAAAAATTGTTATCTAATTTCAGAAGAAATATGGAGAGTATAAGATAATTCATAATAGAAGGATACTTGCAAATGCCACCAGCAAGCCACAAGCTCACCAATGTCTTACTATAGTTCTTCAAGCTATAGCAAAAATCAACAAACGAGAAGCCGAATCTATATTCACTACATGAATCAAATACACACTGTTTTAGTCACTTTCCCATCACTGGAACAAAAAATCTGACACCTGCAATTTAGAGGAAAGGTTTCTTTCACTCCTGGTTTCAGAGTACTCAGTCCATGTGTCTTGGTTCTTTTTCTCTTGTTGCTAAGACAAAATACCCAGCACCCAAAATTAAAAGAGGAAAGTTTTATTTAGCTTACGGTTTGTGAAGGTTTCAGTCTGTAATCAGTGGGTTTTAAGGCAGGGTGGCATGACACAGGGGCAAGGGTTCAAGGTGGCAGAAGAAAGCAAAAGTAGCCGGAGCAAAGGGGGAAAGAGCAAGCCTCTTTTCCTCTTTACGGTGTAAGCAGGCTACTCATCCTAGGGCAAGTGCAATGTTCACACAATCCCTATGCCCTCCCTTTGCACAGGATCAGGATGTTTACAAAATACAGACCTTACCCCCTGATAAATCTCTTACTTAAACTTCTAAATTTCTCGAATTGACACAATGAACAACATTCTAAGTAAGGGCATGTCCTCTATGCCCCAGGATGAAGAACTGCTGAGTTATTTAGTTAAGCTTCAAGTTTTGCCAAGCTTACACAATGTACCAACCATTACATCAGGAGTTGGGTAGCCCTTGGGTAGAAATGGCAAGGAGGAGGGACCTGGCAGAGCAAAGTTGCTCATGCCTTAGTGATCAGGAAACAGGGAGAAAAGAGGAGCCAGGGATAAGACAACACCCTTCTAAATCATGACCCCCATGACCCATCACTTCTTTATTTTAAATGTATTTGATACCAGGTCTCACTAAGCAGCTTAGTTATCCTCCTGCTTTCAGTCTCCCCACTGCTGGGATTACAGGTGTACCCCACCAGGTCTGGACTTGACCCATCACGCCTGTCTTTCTTTCTTTCTTTCTTTCTTTCTTTCTTTCTTTCTTTCTTTCTTTCTTTCTTTCTTTCTTTTCTCTCTCTCTCTCTCTCTCTCTCTCTCTCTCTCTCTCTCTCTCTCTCTCTCTCTCTCTTTCTGATTGGGCCCATAGTGATTCTCCTGTTTTCAGCCTCCCAAGTGCTGGGATTATAGGCACGCGCCATCACACTCAATCCCAATCGCCTTCTCAGCACATCCCACGGGTGGGACCTGCACAGCACATGGGGAATCAAGCCCCAGCCACTGCGCTCTGCCTAAGCAGGCACTTTAGTCCATTGAGCAATCAGGGCTGGCCCTGACCCATCATTTCTGACCAGCACCCGCATTCAAAGTGAAACTTTTAGAGGATATTTTAAATTTTCTTTTCCTTTTTTTTTTTTTTTTGTAGGGGGGATTGAACTCAGGGTCCTGCATTTGTCAGGCAAGTGCTTATTCTACTGAGCTATCTCCCTGGCCCTACAGGATATTTTAGATCCAAACCATAATACATTTTGAGGATCAGTGCAATGATATAAGTAATCCAGGAATCCTACATGTCAAAATTTTTTTAAATTAAGAAAATATGTGAATATTAACAATTCCAACTTTTAAGATGAATCTTGGGGAAAAACTAAAAGCACCTTCTCAGATACTAGTGGGCAGGTGCACAGATGCACACACACACACACACACACACACACACACACACACACACACGAACACAGTTCCACTTAGGAAAGTTAGAGAAATCCCAAACAGTAAGCAATTAAAATTCATCTTTTTGATAAAGGTAAGCTGTACAATGTATCATTTATGGTTCTCATTATGACATTTCTTCTCAGTGTCATAATTTTTCCAGTTTACCATTCTTTGCTTCTTTACCTGGTTCTCAGAAGATATCTGAAGTGATCCAACTCTTTCTGATGACCTCATATGAGAACCCTAAAGTTCTTACCGTGAACCGTGGAACTTGCTTTGAAGCTGAGTTCTGAAGTTTAATTTAAGTACCAGCAACATTTGAGTCAGTACGTGTGGTGTGCCATGTAAAAACAGTGGCAGCAAGGAGAAAACAACTTTTATTTCTCACCATGTGAGGTACTAATACTTTGCTTAATCTTCATAACATAACCTTTTTATGAAATAGATGCTACTATCATCCCCATTGTATATACAAGGCACAGACAGAGATTTGCCCAGAGTCACAGGGCCAGTAAGTAGCAAAGTTATGACAGAAACATGTTTGTGTGCCAGCTTGCACCCAGACTCAAAACAGCAAATACTGGTGAGAGGCTGTAGGGAATGGAAATCCTTCTTCATTGTCGGTGGGAATGTAAACTTATATAACCACTACAGAAATCAGAATGAAAATTTCTCAAAAAACTAAAAAATAGCAATTCGTTTTTATCTAATTATATCTCTTCCCAGTATCATCCTAAAAGAGTTGAAGACATCCATTATAAAAACTATTCTACTTGCATATTGCAGTGATACATGCCTATGTTTATAGCAGCACAATTCATAATAGCTAAATTATGGATGCAGCCTCTAGGCCCATCAGTGGATGAAAGGACAAAGAAAGTGTGGTATATGTACACATGACAGAGTACTACTCAGCTGTGAAGAAGGCTAAATTTGAGTCATTGTAAGAAAGTGGGTGAATCTTAAGATCCTAATACTATGTGAAATAAATTAGACACAAAGGGTGAAGTGTGATATGGTTTCTCTCACATGAGAAACTCAAGTTATAAATAATTTTAAAGCAAAATGAAAGAGATGATAGGAAACAGGGAGGTTGACTATGGAGATGGGAGGATCTGAGCAAGGGGGAGAGAAGAGTAGAAAGGGAGTAAAAACAATCCAATACATATCCATGTGGATACCGAGATGAATATAATTATTATGTATTGCAAAGACATGACAACAATAAAAAGTCATACCTTTAGCATACTTTTCTGTCTCACCTAAAAATCTATTTTCCTAGTTAAAAATTGTATTGGCTCCTTCTGCCAGCCCTGTTCCCTCAGTATATCTGCTTGGGTAATTGAATGCTAAATTTGATAGAGTGTGTTTTCTAGTGACTCCCTCTTTGAAAGTCTGCGGAAAAAGCTAGTTGTTTACCCACAAAATCTTATTCGCTCCCCTGTCTGAATGGGTGTCTTTGAGACTAAACCTTCACTCATTTTACTCAAGAGTGGAGGGGAAGTTTTCCTGTTCACTGACCGTGAAGTCTCTTGTGTCACAACCTTTTCCTTCCCTGAAGCCAGCCCCACGTGAGAAACTCTTGAGCACTAAGTTCACGTGATCTGCCTCCAAGGCAGGTCATGTGCTCTGAGTACAGAAATGTCTTGCTTCGGCTTTATTGCTGACTGCAAGTTTTATCTATAGGGGTTTAAGGAAATGATCCATCCATTATAAAAACTATTCTATTTGATGATGGAGATAAACCTTATCAGCTTTCATTTTATCTGCTAGATGTAACTAACATTATTAAAGCAAAGAAAGAAACCTTTGCATCATCCTATTAACCTTTCTGTTCTTTGTATAAGACAGTGTGAAACTTTGGGATGTTAAGAGTTTAAATGGAAATTCAACTTCACTCCCACATTTTGTAGACAGGGAAACTGTCCTTTGATGTATAGTGTTTATAATAATATCACTTATTGGCTGGGGGTTCTTTTGCCCAGTTGTTAGAAATCACTTATTGGCGAAGCGCAATTCCCTTGATATAAGTTGTTTTGGACTTTGAGTGTCAGTGGGCCTTAGCAGTTAGTGTTACACTCATAGAATTATATCTCGTAGCAGCTCCCAGCAGCTTCCTCAGTGCCTCAGCAACCAGGGCCCATAGTTCCTGGCAGCTTTTAGGGACTCTTCCAACAGTTTCCACTGGCTCTCTGAGGCTCTTCTACTGGTCTCTGTTCATGGGTCTTCACACGTCTCCCCAGTTCCCTGCAGGTCTCTCTATCTCTTGGCTCTCCATGGCTCCATCACTCCAGGGCTAAGAGCCCTGCCTGTCACCACCTTCTCCCTAGTGCAGCCCACTCAGTCCACACTTTCTGAAATAGGGCTAATGATGATGAGCCTCTTGGGCCTTAAAGCAAAGTGGATACAGCAGGCTCACAGCGACTGTTTACTGCACAAACTGTACAACTTTTTATTTGGTACATTCAAACTGTAAGTATGGATTATGTAACTTGGATGAAAAGTGGATGTCTTCGTACACACAAGAAATTTAAACACAAAACGAAAATGAGCAATGGCAGTGTATGGTTTCTAAGTCTCTTCCTCTTTGAAGGCCCTAGGCTCAAGCCACGGCTCCACCTAGTGTCGAGGCAACTTCACGAATCCTCAGCAAGGTCTCACTCTGGAGTTCTGCAGACATCAGGCTGCCTCTGCCTCAAATCTCCTGTTAGGGGAGCTGTTGCTGCTGTGAATTACGAACCACTGGTGAAGGATCTTATTCCCTAGAAGGAAAATATAATTATTTAGAGACATAGAATGCTTGTTGATTTTTCAAATTTGAACTAAGCGATTACATTTTCCCCCCAACAATTTCAAACTGTTGAAAGTAAATTACACGCAATCTAAGATGAAATATTTTGAACATCACTCCTTCTCTCATTTGTCTTTAACACATTGACTTTCAGTCCTGACAATGGAATATCCCCCAAGGAGAAAGCTCCAAGTGGAGATTTGGATTTAATTGGCACCCACATGTTTTAAAGGCCTACAGTGGTGTCCTGGGCAGCCAGAGCTTGGAGCCTTAGCTTGCGTGATTCTTCATTGCTGCCTACTAGGCTCATCTACCTCACTACTTAGGATTCCCTTGCTATGCTTTAGAAAAATCAGATTACTTGAAAGCAATGTTCTATCCCTGGGGCCTTCACTCATGCTATGTTGGGCCCTTGCCTCCAACTCAGCAATCTATTCCCCCTGTTCTTCTAGGGTCTGTACAAGGACACCCTCCTCTGCAAACTTCCCCATCCCTCCTTCCCAAACAGGTGTTTCTATTCCCTTAGAATCCCTGATGATTGTTTCTTCCAGTATTGGGACTTGAATCCAGGGATACATACTGACTAGGCAAATGCTCTACAACAAAGCTGAATCTCCCGCAAATATTCTTAAAACAAGTTATGCTATTTATTATATAAAATAATATATTAATGTATTATTAATTATATATTACAATATAAAATTATTGCTTAAGCTAGAGACCTTTTTCAACTTCTCGGTTTATAACAATCTGAAGGTATGATATTTTTGCAAGGGAAATGAGCACTTCCCGTACTGTTGAGGATATAATTTGGTATAATGGCTCTAAGAATAACCTGGCATTATGTGTCAAAAAACATTTTGCTTGGCCCAGCACTTCCATTCCTAGGAATTTATCTTACACATATATCCATACATGTGGACAATAATGCTTATGAAGGAATGCTTACTGTCGCATAGTTCATAAAAGTAACAGATGACAAACAACTGAACTGTTTCATCAATAGAGAAAAGACTAAATAAATTAGGCACATTCATACAATGAAATTCTGACTGGTTGTTTATAAAATGAGGTGTAACTATATTCATGGAGGTAGAATAATCCTAAATTACAGAAGTTAGAATTGTTAAATAGCAAAAATGATCAAATGCAATATTATATAATGCAATTATTACAAAAGAATAAACATGTATTTGCACTTACAAGCATGAAATGTTTATAGACGACTGTACAAGCAACACATTTACATTGACTAGGGAAGCAAACTTCAAATAATAGGTCTGGGGTGGCAAAATTATACAATAAAAAGTGTAAACCTGTTGCCAAATATAAAAATTAGAGCATTACAATTATATTTCCATTTACATAAAGTCATACTTAGCCCATTCAGAACCTTTGTGTAAATTGCAAAGAAAAAGAAAGCTGCCCTTCTTTGAGGTACATCTACCCTGGGCCAGAGTTCCTTGCTTAACAATCAGAACATGATTTTATTGCTCATGTCATACTGCTGCCCTTTTGTATTTTTAGACTTGTATAAACGAATCATAAATTGTAAATAGAATACATTCTCTCACAATTTATCTATTGTATTGAACAATATTTTTATTCTAGGTATCGGTTTTGTACATATTATATAATAGTTCATTGCATGATTTTTATATAAAAATGGAATTAACTTTATATCTCATATTTAAGCTCTAGGGTAAATTTGAAAGGGTTAATATAACTAAGTCTAAGTGGAAAATAAACCTAAGCTAAACAATGCTAAAAGAACACACAAAATTCTCATTTCTGAGATAGGGTAGGTATGTTCCCATTTGATGGCAAATGTTTACACTATTTGAAGCAAGAGTGAGCCTACAAAGAAGTGAGTTCAATAGCAAATTTCCAATTTTCCTGCAGATTTGAACCTTTTATGTTCATACTTTCATCTTAGGTGTCTGTTCTCTAAGGAAGTTTTTCATTGTAATAATGTTAGTTTTAACAGGGATGATCAATTCCTATTGGCATGATGAAGCATAAGTGGGCTTACTAAAAGAAGACCTAAGTTATGATGACACTGGGGTCTGCATTCTAATGCCCAATTTAGATGCAACTGAAATATCTTTGCTAACACACAAATGTAAATACACTGTAGTCAATTTTTATTCATCTATAATGGTAAATGAATAAAACATCTTGGGTAAGATGTTTTCTAAAAGTGATAGCAAATTTGCACACAATAAGAATTCAAATAACTTGTAAACTAGAAAAACGGGAAAGAAAATTAAACAAAACAACCATTACAATCCATCAAAAAGAAAGAGGAGAAAAAGTAGAAAAAGCAGAAAATAAAAGCAGACCAAAAAGCAAATTGAAAGTATATGATAGTAGAAAAAGTCTAAGTGTATCAGTAATTACAAAAGTATGAATGGATTAAAATTTATAACTAAAAGACAGTCTCATCAGGCTAAAACAAATAAAATCACTGGCTACATTTTCTTACAAAAAATTTACAAGAGAATTGAATAATATAATGGGTAAACACTAAACAAAATAGGGTTAAGGGAAAAGCAAAATGGGAGGAAAGCAAAGCCATACAATCAAATTCTTTGAAAAGAAAATGAAGAAAATTAAAAAATGAATCAGTGAGGTGCTCAGCAGGTTCCACAGAAAATGCAACTAATCATGTAATTAAGGTAATCAATAATCAGAGAGCTTATAGAAGAGACTAATGAAAAGTTAGCTGAGGTGAAATAAGTCATATAACACATAAATGACCCCTTTAGTACAGAACTAGAGGCCATGAAAAGCTTACAAACAGAAATTAAGAAGATTAAAAATATATTGAACTAGCAGCAGCACTGACTAATATGAGGATGTAATATCAGAATTAAGAAAGTTTTCAAAAACCAGCTACTCATAGATACTTTAAAAACATGAAGAGAAAATTAAAATGGAATCCACTGCTACTACATAATATAAGAAGACTAATATGATTAACTGGAATAAGGAAAAAAATCAGAAAATAGCACAAGGGGCACAAAAATTCTATTTACAGAAATAACAGCAAAATATTTTCCAAATATTGAAAAAGAATTAAACATACAGATAAGAGAGGCGTGTGGAACCCTAAATAGCCACAGTCAAAAGAGAACCTCTACACATCACGTCATAGTCAAAATGCCAGGAATTCAATACAAGGACAGAATTTTGGAAGGTGTTAGAGAAAAGCAATGAGTGACTAATAAAGGTAAACTCATTAGAGTTAGAGCAGATTTTTCAGCCCAAACCTGAAGTCCAAGAGAGGTCAGAGTAAAGTGTTCCAATCCCAAAAAGCAAACAACTCTGTATGCAGACTCGTACACCTACAAAATGATCTTTTGAAAATGAAGGAGAAATAAGGAATTTTCATGACAACTCCTTTAGGCAATTCCTGACCGCTAAACCAGCACTCTAAGAAATTCTCAAGAATATCTTAAAGACAATGAAGCCAATGAATGCTCCCCCCCAAAAATCTAATAGAATGAATACACCAAACAGGCTGAGCAGATAATCAGAAGGGAATGGGGAATCAGCAACAGGATAATAGTGCAATGACAGGAATAAATCAATGCTTTTCCACAATAGCTCTAAATGTAAATAGGCTTAATTCCCCAATCAAAAGGCACATACTGGCAGAATGGATCAAGAAATAATATCCAGGGCTGGGGATATAGGTCAGTTGTACAGTGCTTATCTTGTGAGCACAAGGTCCCAAGTTCAATTCCCAGCTAAAAAAAAAAAAAAAG
>PVKA01024373.1:23871-34421 GCA_004027165.1 Ctenomys sociabilis | reverse complement strand
AATTATTGAATCTTTGATATAATTCAGCTATAAAAAAAACCTGTAAATATAATTTTATGTATGCACCTTGTACAGTACCAAAACGTTATGAAAACAGTTTGCAATGTATTAATTCATCGACTCTGTATGGTTAAGGTGTCTTGAAACTGTCTGATTGACATTTGTATTTTAATAAAATAAAAATAAATGGAAAAAAAAAAAGTAATGCATTTGCAATGTGAGAAAAAGTCCACATTTACAATAAATCTAGTGACCAGTTTTCAGAAAAGAGTTGCAAAGAATAAAGTGAAACAGTAAAATACACCAACTTACGAAAAAGACAGTTTACACAAAACATTTTTTTTAAATCCTAGTATTCCATATACTAAACAATGATTTTAAATTGAGGAATTTCAAATACTTAAGATGTTAAAGGAAATTGAGAAGAAAACTAAGGGATCCAAAGACAATGTAAAGAAAAGTAAAGAATATTCATAGAAACATATTCATAAAAAATATTATTTCTGGGGCTTAAAGTTATAATAGCTGAAGTGAAAACTTTACTGACAGGCAGGTACTACCACTTTGAACAAGCAGAAGACAAACTCAGTGAAGTTGAGAGATAAATAAAATGACTCAGTCTGAGAAGAATAAAGAATAATATATTAACAGAGAAAAATTATCAAAAGCATTTCCATTAAAAATGGTCGCCAACTTCCTATATATAATGAACCAAAAGAATACACAAACCCTAGAAGCTCAAAATCTCTAGGCAGAATAAACCCAAAACTATCTTCATTATAAAGAATGTGTTCGAAGACAATGAGAAAAATCTTTTAGACAGCAAAAGTAAAGTGACTTCACCCAGAGAAATGAATTTCAATAAGATTAGCAGTAAATCATTGCTTCTTACTTAATTTGTTCCCATCCTATATTCCAGATGTTCCTTCCTTTGAACAGATTCTTCCCCTTTCACAATATCTATTTTACCTTTCTGGTTTTATTGACATTTTCACGTTCTTACAGGAATATGACAATATGATGTCTATACATTCTGGTCTGATGCATTTTATTTGCCATTATAACCTCTAGTTTCATCCATTTACCTACAAAAGCTTCAAGTTCATCTTTTTGCATAGCTGAGTAATACTCTGTTATATAAAACTACACCGTTTTAATCCATTCCTTGGGTTATGGGCATTTCAGTTGTTTCCAAGATTTCGGTATGACAAATTGTACTGTAATAAACATGGTTACACTGCACAGGACCACTGGGATAATAATACTGCTAATTTATCTGGGTCAATTAAAAGAAAAATTTAATGTTTATGTTATTTTTTGTTCTTTTTTATTGTTTGACAACATTTGCATACTTTTATTTGGTAATCTGAACAACTAATTTGTTGATAACACTATGCTATACGGAACAATTGTTGAATGCCTAGCATCTTGTTTAGTGAAATTCTGTGTCATTTCTATGTTTTCTTATTATTTTTGTTCTAATTTTTTAAAGGCTTCAATGAAAACTTGACATGAAATGATGAAGAATTGACCTCACATCACAAGCCATGAGAGGCAAAGGGACCGGGATAGTGTACTTACAGTATTGGGGAACGCTGTCAACCAAGTTTTCTATATCTGGAGAACCTGTCCTTCAAAAATGAGCAATAAGTCCAGGGTGGTGGTAGATGACTATAATCCCAGGACTAAGATAGAACATCTGGTCTTTGTCAGATCAATTTACAGTAGTCCCTATTTTGTGGTCTGACATTTGGGGACTCACTGTTTCACGCATTTTTAAAAAATATTAATCTAAATTATTTATATTTAAATGTTTGCTATATCATGGGACTTTGCAGTAGTGTACAATACTGTACCCACATTTTCTTTTGTGTTTTTTAGGAATGGATCCTTAGGTAGTTCAGGACCTCACGACTAGGTCGGACTCATAGTGATCCACCTGTTTACAGCCCCCAGAACTGGGATTACAGACAGGGGCCACCACGCCCAGTCTCAAAACACACTGTGGGGACAGAGCCAGAATGGCAGGTGTGGGAATGAAATCACTAGCCCCTTTACCTGCTTGTGGGTGGTTTAATCTGCTGAGCTATTTTTCCAGCCCTTCAGATGCACATTTTCAGTGTGCTAAATGATAATTAATTCTATGCTCTAAAATAGTGACAGGTATTTTAGGTTTATTTCACTTCAATTTTTAAAAAGTGTTGTGGTATTCTTCACCATAATCTCTATAAATTAAAAATGCAAATATTACATGAAAATGTATTAAATTATACTTCAAGGTATTAAAGCGAATTATCATAATGTGACAAAAATCGAGTCATTTTGTTTTCTCATTCCATTGTTTTTTAAAAATTTGTAACGTTTTTTGTGGTACCAGGTATTGAAGTCAGGACCTTGCACTTGCCAGGAAAGCTCTTACTCTACTGAGCTATCTCCATGGCCCCTAAAAATTTACAACTTGAAAATATATTTTTAAAAAGTAAACAACTTCAGGGATCTCGGTCGAGGGGCTTTAACTCAGGGAATTAACTTACAGAATCATTAGAGAGGATGAACAAGCAAAATTGGTGAGGTTAGTCCAAGTTCAGGAGCACTGGGACACTATGGAGCTGTTGCAGGCACATGCCTGTTTCAGCACAGAACATCTGGATCCATGCTTTCTTCCCTTGTGAGACCAGGGCATGCAGTACAAGGCCACACTGCTGCCATAGTCAAAGCCAATGAAGATTCCTGACAGGAATCTTCCCTTTGATCTTTTCCCCTCATGGTACTTTGGGTTGAACCTAAACATTTACCCTGCGTTACTTCCTCAGCCATATTTTAATTTTTATTTTCAGTCAGTGTCTCAATAAGTCACTGAATTGCCCAGGCTGGGTTCAAAATAGTCTTCTTCCTGTCTCATCTTCGAAGAGTCCTAAGACTATAGGCTTGCAGGAATACATAGGTCTGTTCCTTTTCATCTTTTTTTTTTATAAACAGGATATAACTTATATATTAAACAACTCATGCATTTAAATTGTATAATTCAATGCTTTTAATATATTCACACAGTTGTGATTCCACCACCATAATAAGTTTTAGGGGAAAAAAGAAATAAAAATTTACAACTTGAAAAATACATTGCTGACTGGCCAAATAGCTCAGCAGATTAAAGCACTTGCAAGCAGGTGCAGATTCCAGATATTTGATTCCTAGGCCTGCTAATACCTGCCCCAACCCAGGGGCATGCTGAGATGGCAATTAAGACTGGGCATGGTGGCATACACCATGCACTTGGTAGGCTGTAAACCAGAGAATCGCTACAAGTCTTATCTTGTAATGAGACCCTGCACACCCTGTAGACCCTTCCCTAAAATACAGAAAAAAAAGAGAGAGAAAGAAAAGAAAAATACATTGCATGTTAAATTTTTGACAAAACTAGACAATAAGTCCTATGGTGATAGTTACTAATCATTCTTTCATAGTGCTGCTATTACACTGTTAAGTAAGAAAGATTAGAATAAAATGTAAGTAGCATGCTATACACAACACTGTTGGGAGTGTTTAATATGCTCACTACCTGAGTTTCATAGTGTTTGTGGGAGATGATGATTCTTCAAAAACCAGAAAGGTGAAAATCCATTCAACCCAGCACTTTTACTTCTATATCCATACCTGAAAATGTTGAAGACATGTTATGACAGTGATACACCCATATTCATGGTTATAACAGCACAATTCTTAACAGCTACATCTTGGATGCAACCTAGATGTTCATCAACAAATGGATGAAAAAACATGGTATTTGTGCACAATGTAGTTCTACTCTTCGATAACAAAGGATAAACATCAGTCATTGGTAGAAAAACAGATGCACTGTGAGACCACAATTTTAAATGAAATAAATTATTTAAAAAAGCTTAAATGTCACATTTTTCTCTTATATAAGAAGTATACAGTATAAATCAGCTAAAGAGTAAAATAAAAGGTAAATAAGTGAAATTAGGGATTTTCTGATATAGGAAGAGGACTAAGAGATGGAGGTAGGGAAAAGTGGGAGTTGGAAGAGGACTAATAATAAATAGTGTGTGTCATGCACCAATTCCCCATGATGATTGTAATCATTCTCTAATACAAGTGCATACTAAATACTTTTTCTCATATTGGGGAAAAAGACAAATAAAGGCTATCTTTCTACTTCCTGAATTTTCTTATCTTGTCATGTCTTCCATCAGAAAGATAATTTTATTTTCAAATTCTTTATTATTGAGGCAGTTCAATTACAAATACACAGAACTTTGATAAATTTTAATAGCTTTCAGTTTACATGGAAGCTATTCACACTGGAATTTTATCTTATTAAGTGCAATAGGCCTTATAGAAAACAATGTAAAATATAGAAATAGAAAGAGGAGCTTAAATGGCCAGAGTCCAGATATTTAGACATACAGCTGTCCAGCAAGCAACATGGGTTCAGAGGATTCAGTCCCTGTCTCCAAGGCAGAAGTACTAAGTTGGAAGGGCTTGACTGAATGAGGCCCACACTTCCTAGCATGCAGAAATCAGACACAGAAGAGGCCTAAAGACAAGACTTCAGTGCACAGATATACACCCAACTCACCTTCATCCCTAGATTTGGATTCACCTACAAGACCCTACGGAAAGAGGTGGAAGTAACAAATGTCAATTCATAGAGTGAACTATCAGGGTACACAGCAATTTTCTAATTTAGACAAACAAGTACCACATGCAGAAACTATTTTAAAATATTGAGAAAACAGATGGATTATATCATACTGAAAATTCATAATAAAATACAAGCTGTTTAGGAGGTCATCAGTTTGGTTTAGTACACAGTGGCCATGATTTATGCTCAGTACATCTTTCCACCATGGCCTCCATGAAATTGAGATGTGATGATACTGTCTCCTTCACCAGATGATCAGCTCTCTCTCTCCAACAGGCTTGCTCTTAGCACAAGAGGAAGACCTAGTGCTCATCTGCTGTAGAATCCATCCTGAGTAACCTAGATCCCAAGTGTTGTAAATTCTGACACTGGGACCCCAGAGACCAGAGGATGTTCTGTCAATACCAAATTTTCCAATCTCCACAGTACACTCTTGGGTTAGTCTTATTGGCCAGATCAGGTGATTTACTGTGAATCATCAGCCTAGGTCACTGTGTGATTCTCACACAACCACATGGAAGAAGTCATCCAGGGAAGCACTTGGAGATGCATTTTTTCTTAGGTATGTTGTGAAGCATACCTCCCCTTCTGCTGCAAGCACAAAGCTTCAGAAGTTCTCGTCTTGGAAGCCTTCTTGGGAAGATGCAGCTTCTCTTACTCCTTTTGGCTTTATTTCTGTCCCTTGGGATAAGAGCAGATAAGTACCATCTCTATCCCCAGAGCCTGAACCCCATTCTACAGAGGACATGGGTGCGCTGTCCCTTGCACATCTCTGACTCATCTGTCTACCTGGATTTCTTTGAACCTGAACTCAAAGTCCACCAGAGAACCCCATGTAAAGCACTAAATAGGCTATCACAGACTGTTCTCAACCAGAGCCAGGAGAACCTATCCCTTCAGAAGGCCCTAACTTTATCTTGGAAGTGGGTCTTTCCTTAAAGAGCATGCAAATGGTGAGAAGTTACAGGAGAAAATATCAAATACTTGTTGAGAGGGCAGAATAGGCTTATTTTCCATGTCTAGGAAGAGAAAATTGTTGCACTCATCAGCTGCATAGCACAGATGTCTAGAGCAATGAGTTCAGAACAAATGGAATGACTGTCCTCAGAACACTTCCTTTTCCTTTCTACAGTCTTAGTCCCTTTATCCAACTCTGCTTTCCTTTACAAGCCTTACTGTCTCCCCTGCTTTCCATAGGAGCCACACAGGAAGACTGTATCTTCCCTTCCTTCCATAAGGAAGGCAGCAATACCCTTCTAACCTTTATCCAGGGAGTGCATGGAGCTGCTCCCTCACACAGCCAATGAACAGTTCTGAGACACCCACTGCCTGTCAGGGCCTAGGAAAGAGAATGAGACATCTAGAGTACACTGGAAGTGTAATACCTACCTCCAAAAATATCATATAGTCTCCCTAGTATAAGAAGCAAAAAACAAAAATACAAATGGAAACATAAAGCAACTAAAATCAATTGAGTCTGAATTAGGGACAATGTCTTATTCTATTCTTTTTATTCTCTCTTCAAAATAAATTGAAAAAAATAAAAAGGATAAAGAAAAATATTGCTCTGCTGAAATGCACAGTTGATGTTAAATTGGTTGGTCAAACTTGCATGCCTACATCTGGTAATATGAGCAAGAAATTTCATGATCATAATGTGGAATGTAAAGCTATCCCTAATTTCCTATTCTTTTTTTTTTTTTTTACTTTTTAAAATTTTATTTAGAAACAAATAGCAAAGTGATAGTTTCAAAATCAATTAGTAGGAAAGTTACAATAATTATTACATTGTATAGTGTTGTCTTTGTGGTAGTTATTCACAGTACAAAATGCAGACATGATATCCTGTCCAAACACTATTGGTACAAATCTTTCTTCTCATTGAATTAAGAGAAAGTATCTGGATATGTATCCTAAATATTTTCTATATACAGATATAAAATGTTCCTTCATTTATATCCCCTTTTTTGTTTCATTTTTCAGAGATGGATATTTCATTACCATTTAAATATTTTTTTTCTTGTGTTGGTATATAAGTTTTGATCTACCTAGGTCTTAACCATCCAGCAGAAAAGTATAAAAATGAAGTATACATCGTGAGCCCATAATATTAAGCTGAGCTGTAAATGGATATGGTCGACAATTTCTTTGAATAACTCACTATGGTTGCAGAATACTGGACTGTGTTGGATTGTGGTGTCGAGTTCAAGCACCTAAGCTAATTGAATGTCAATGGAGTGCCCACTTTTGACAGGTGTAGACAAAGGGAGGGTTGTAGAAAGAAAAAATCATGATGTGTGTGTATAGACAGTACAGTTGGGATAGATAACGCTGTGCTTCTACATAATTCTACGAGAGGCAAGATCTGCACTAATTGTGGTTGGACAGGATATTATGTCGGCTTTTAGTACTATGGTCATCCACTAGGTAAATAATTATTGAATTTTTGATATAATTCAGCTATAAAAAAAAGATAAGTAAGCAACTACACTCTTAATTCACTGATAAGAGATACCTGCTAAAATAATATCTGTAAATATAATATCATGTATGCACTTGTACAATACCAAAACATTATGAAAACAGTTTGCAATGTATTAATTCATCGAATGTGTATGGTTAAGGTGTCTTGAAACTGTCTGATTGACATTTGTATTTTAATAAAATAAAAATAAATGAAAAAAAAATTTTCTATTCTTGTTTTAAAATTATGTATCATTTTTTTTGCTTCAGGTTGGTTTGTTTTTGGTCTTTTTTCCTGGTATTTGTTTTTCTTTCTTTACTATTTAAGATATATTTAAAAACAAAGAAGAAAAGTCAGATGAAGAATCATGAAAAGTCTCTGTGATTTTCCTATCTTTTTTTTTGGCTCAACCAGGAATTGAACTCAGGCCCTTATGCTTGCCAGGGAAGTGCTTATTCCACTGAGTCATCTTCCTGGCCCCAGTCTCTGTCATTTTATTGTCCCCAGAAAAGTATGTTCAACAGCAATTGAATGGAGAAGAAAGATTTTGAGACCACGACATTAATTCCCTCCCTATGGAGAAAAAGCTGAGCTTTCTTTACTCAGTTTCTAACCAACTGCATTGGATCCCAGGTTGCCAAATTCCCAGAAGTTATGGAGCCACAAAGTAGATGCTCATCCAATGACTCAGTGACTGCTCACAGATAGTCTTTTCTCTCAAGGGAGATCATCAGTGCACAAAAAGCCAGACCCCATTCCTTTTCCTACATGGCCTACAATAAGTTCACCTATACTAATAATGTGGCAAAATGTGGTGACATCCTGATACATGAGAATTTTTTACTGACAACTACTCACTGTCTCAACAGGTGAAGAATAAAAACCTGCCCAGAGTCTCAGGGAAACACTTATCAGAGTCCCTTTCTCCCAAGGAGCTCAATGAGCACATGAAGCACATAAGCAGGAGCCTCCACTGAGGGAGAGAAAGGGCCAACAGTGTCCCAAAGTGAGAAAAGCAACTTGACACAAAAGGTAATGTTGACATAGGAAAGATCAGGACAAGCAAACCTGATCTATCAAGACCTAGGAACAACCCCTTGCATAACAATGAAAAGTAAAATAATTTTATGTGACTTGATGTAGGTAACTTATGCCTTAGAACTTCTGGCACCCTATCTCCAAGATTCTAGTCTGTCACTAAAAACCAGAGGGCATAGTCACTCAGTTAGGTGGCTGTGCTGTCATCTGGAGCACAAACATGTACTGGCTGTGGAGTCCTAACTAAAGTTCCTATAATTGGTCCTCTCAGGACCAATTCTTCAACACACTGTTCTGCAGTCACAACAATCATCTTTCTGGGGCGCACAATGTTGAGAAAGAGAGGAAGACTAAACATATCATACTCATACACACCCACATTGCAGTCTTTCAAAACTCACCAATGACATCATGCTTCTGCAGATAAGGCACAGCTCCCTGCTTATCTGGCTCTCCTCATACAGGGTTTCCCTTCCAGCTGTGACCACTCCAACTATTTCCACCTTCCCTCTTTGCTAACATGTCCATCATAGTAAAAAAGGCCCAGAAGACACAGGTTGATCCCAACATTTACTTCTTTGCCATCAGTTGGAGGAAAAGGCCAAACTGACCAATGAAGTGCAGATTTTAGAGCTGCCCAAGGAAGAAACCCATATGAGGCCAGGTACCCTGTGCCAGGTGGCTGTATGGGGAAAGTCAGCCCCAGATGGGAAGTTTTGAGACATGCTGCAGGAAGTGGAGATGGCAGTAGAAAAGCATGAAGAGTGTGAGACCTGCCATTCCAATTACACCAGTGTGGTATTCAGATGTGTGCTGCAGACCCAGAGACTCAAAAATCACCCTTTGATGTACGACTGGGCATTTGTAACTATTGGCTTTGGGAGAAAGGGTGTTTGGGAAAGAAGACTAGGAGAACCAAGCAGCAGGGCTTCCTAACCTAAAAGGCTGTAATAGTTTTCCCTTAAAAGAGAAAAAAGGAGTGGAATAAAGTGAGGGGTAACTGAAGCTTCTACAAGTTGACCAAGGGCCCTTTGGTGAAGAGTGCCACTCTGGAATCATGAATTTACAACATGCTGCATAAGTTCGCATCCCAGGTACAAGAAACTATTCCAGGTTGTGCAACAATTATCCCCAATTGGCCTCTCAGAGCTACCTGATTCTCTTAGTCAATGGGCTTTCTCTCCGTGTTCCAAGTCTTACCCACTCATTTGTCTCCATGTCCTTAAACAGTAGCTTGAAACCAATTCTCCCACCAGATTCTACATGGAATAGGTCCCATGATATTGGTCAAGGATGAGTATAAGTTAAAGCAGCAACACTATCCACAGTCAGACCTTGGCTGTTAAGAGTCTACTGCCTGTCCTTGTATCTCATCTCCCACCGATAGACTATGAGGTGTACTTCAGAAGGAGTTTAATATATCAATAGTGAAAAGTACAAGATGTCCACTGCCTCACGGATTCAATCTCCACTTACAGGGTGACTCGGGAGGCCCCTTCATATGTAATAATGTGGTTGAAGCCATTGTATATTATGGACACAAAGATGGGAAACCTCCATCTGTCTTTATTAAGATCTCACCCTATCTAGACTGGATAGAGGAAACAATAAAATGTCTCCCACTGCAGTGTCTTCACAAAAATTAACTCCATACTTATTTGGAAAATGATACAATTATGCAGATTTCTGCCTCCTAACTTACTCATCCCCTCTAAACCTTCAAAATCACCACTGTAAGCTGTAACCTGGTTTAGTTTCCCCAAATCCTTCCCTTTTTCAAGGTTAAAGGTAAAGCAACATCAGAAAAAAATGTGCAAAGCACTTCTCCTGGGTCTCAGGATAAACATATTTCCTCTAAAAGTGTCACATGGAAGACGGGAAGGGGGATAATTCCATGGGTCCTTCAGACATGTCAGGCACCTCTGAGGTCACCACTCAGCCCCATCATACTGAGTAGGAGGTGCTCTTCTTGAGCAGGATATTTCTTTTCTACAGTGTTAGAGAGAAGACACCATGGACCATATCCTTACTGACTCTTCATTCTCATCTGAAAATTTTACCTTCTCATTTCTCCCCTAAGACCCAGATTAAGCTATGCTTATAGCCACCAGTTACCAATTCTATTTTGTTTCCTCTCTTTTTTTTTGTGGAAATCATTGATTTATTGACCAAGGGTTGTGCAGAGAGCTTGATTTATTTAATTTTTAAATTATATGAACACCAAAAGATGAAAGTTGTACTGGCCAGATTTATGTGTCAAAACTACAAGAGCTGGTGAGTTCAGTAGACTAAGCACCTGCTTTGGAAAATGCAAGGACAATGGTTCAATCAAAAAAAAGAAGAAAAGAAAAGGAAGGGAAAGAAAGGAAAAGAAAAAAACAG
>PVKA01024373.1:0-23771 GCA_004027165.1 Ctenomys sociabilis | reverse complement strand
AATTGTTGCAAAGAGGAATCATCAATGAACTTGCAGGAAGGAGAGAAAGAGAGCAGATGGTGAAGAGGTTAGATGATGTGGAGATTAGAAACCTTTATGAAGAGTGACATTTTTGTCACATTGTTTCCTCTCATAGTTGTCACAGCCCACCAACTCCTGTCCTCCTTAGGCCGCAAGGACTTAGTATTACTCCTGCCTGAATTTCCCCACCTAGGACATCCATAACCATTTGTGGTAACAAAGCCCAGTGAAACTGGAAGTGGTAAATCTTTCTAAATTTAGTCTCCATTCTGTATTGCTCCATCAGGCCTGGATATGAGTACAAAATCTATGGCAGTAAAACACCTTACTTTTCTTCCTACTTGCAGATATTACCAATATTATCGCATGACACTCCAGAAGTGAAAGATGTATACAAATTACATCATGATGCTGCTTCCTGTTGCTTTTGTAATTTTAAAGCAGGATTATGCCTTCTTCTGGGAGCCTGCTCTTTCCCTACTTGCCATCTTGGGCATCACAATATTCAGCTCCAGCAGGAATAGTGTTTGTGCCATGAGTTGATCTGGACACTCTTGACTTTTTCCCATCAGCTAGAAAGAAACCTAGGAAAAGTGAAGTCATGTGACTGCACAACAACATGACACATGTGACCCAGAGGACATATGGCCAGCTGCACAAAATGATGCCATGAGGACTTAGGGCAACTACACTACAGAAGATGAGCTGACAAGGCCAGATGAACTAAAATGTACTATAAGCACAGAATGCAGTGGGGGAAGAACTCACTAGGAAGTGTGTGTTAATGTTTGATTCTAAATTGGATATATTGCTCATGGGAGACCAAACTATATGAATTACAGATCCTATATTAATTTAGGTAGTGGACAATGTGTTTCCCCTTCCTATCTGGAAAACATGAAAGGCCCAGTTCTTTGTTCCTTACAAGTTTATATCATTTCTTTCCTGGCAATTGGGCAGGAATGTGAGACCCCTATATACTATAAGTACAAGATCTCAGGAAGAGGGATTTATGGATAAGCATGGACAAATGGTCTGGCTCTCATTGATCTTAATTTGTCCTATCTCCTCATAATCTCCCACATGTTTGTGAAATTTTCACAGGGCACTGAAAGAATGAGGGTTCCCCTAATTTGAGCAAGGCTAAAAGGGAAAGTGACCTGGCCCAGATGTCTTCTATGAAAATCATTTAGGCCAGGATCAAACTATACTGAATTCAGCCTCAGTCTCTCTGACTTCTAAGGTGCATAGGGTATTATGCTAGATGCCATCCCTTACATTCCTCCCTCTGAGGCATATGTTTTCTTCCTAAGAAATATAATTTCTAACTAAAGATGACAGCTTCTCCCTTATTTCATATTCAGTTTTATTTTCAACTCTATTTAATTGACCTGTCTAATCATGCGCTGCATTTGGCCTATTAGCTATTTAAGCAGATAGAGCCCTGCAAAGAACATGACTATCATGGCACATATCAATCCAGAAATTCCCATTATGGGGAGATTAACCTGGAGTTCCACTTAAATATTGAATCATGCCACTTGGGAATGCCCTGGTCATTGTACCATCTTTTTCTCTCTTCTACATCAAGGTCTAGTTTTTGTAGGGTCTCCATGATGACTGCTGACTTGTTGGCATAGAAACAGCACTCTTCCCCTATGGATGCACAGAATCTTCCATGTTTCATGAACATAAAATTAAGCTCCTGTGTGTTTTGTAACACTAATTTTGCTAGAGAATTTATCTGTTCATGTATCTGTTTTATAACAGTTTGGACACCAGTCACATTTTGTTCTGTACCATCAAGTATATGGTAAAATCCGGGGAGGCAATTCTCTAAATGGGCTTAGGCCCCTATTCTGGTAGCCAATTTTTTATTAGAACTACCCCAGCTAGAACAGGTCCTAAAACAGCAGTTGCCTTTTGTACATGTGTATGTCCTTCATGAATGAAAATCTTACAGAGTGGATGTTTGTCCTTCGCTTCACCTCCGATGATTCTTACTTGTGTAATCAACATTGTTAGCAGAAGAGGGCCCTTTCAAGTTAACCTCTGTCTCTGATCTATGACACTTAAGTAACCCATTGATGCAGAGTGACCATGTCCTTCAGGGAGCCTTGTAGGTGAGGATTTGTGGAGCTAGCTGACTTCAAGTAACCTGATTATTTCCTTGTCCCACACAAAATCTTTTCATGTACACTGTTTCTACCACAGACAAAGGCAATGTCTCTTCCTCTTCTGAGGAGCATAAGCATAGGGTGGGTACTACAGGCTCTTTGGAAGCTACATCCTTATAAAAGTTTATATTGGAACATATACACATCCAGCAAACTTGTGCTGAACAAGACTAAAAAAGTTTTGCATTAGTGAATTTCACAGAGCAATTGGTAGATTTCAGGCTTAAATCTACCCAATTCTATTGGGGGATTCAGTCTCATCTTCCTGGGCTCAAGGGTTGATTGTGGCTTAAGCTGAACCACATTTGGGATGTCTATCAGGCCAGTGTCATTTATATGATGCAATTCTGAAGTCAAACCTGGGAAAGGACCACTAAATTTTGAAGGTTTATCTCTACCCAAGTGATCTCAATGAGTATTCCTGTGTAATATACTGAGACTGTGCCAAGATGCATGCAGACTTCATATATGACTCTGGTACACCAAAGTGGGTCATTAAGAATTTTTAACAATCCTAATCTGTGTGCAAAATCCATGTAAGTACCCCATGCAACAACCAGCACATCTTTTCTGTTGCACCTGAATATGTGCATCATTTTTTATCAACAATTGATTAGGGGTTCGTGTCTTTCTAAGGATTTCCTTTGAAAACCCCTCCTTTAAGCCTGATTGCCTCAAAATCCCAATGTAAGGAATATATCTCTCTTTCTATATCATAATTTCTTTCCATCACCTTTGAGTACCATGTAGCCCATGCTCAACTATAGCCTTTCCTGGATTTTATCTTCATATTTATGGGTTTATGGATTGATTGCCCACATTTTAAACTCATAGGCAGGGAAGGAGTATTTTGCTGGGTAAGCCATTACCTTGCAATATTCTGGGTTCCATAAATTACATATTGAGACAACAAGTACTGCAACCTCTTGAGAACAACTGAAGGACAAAGAGGCAAATATAGCCTTTCTGAGCCTGATAGAGTCCACATGGTCGTTTCAGAGTATAATTGCAGAAATGTTCTCCTGGAGTCTGTGAGTTCACATGAATCTACATGGTGGATTAGAATTGTCTCAAATAGCAGGTTCATTGTGTCCACTTGGATGGAGCTCTTTTGCCTGAGTCATTCAGACTATTGAGATGCACAGGATACAGGGAAATGCAGGGCTTGTGAAACCAGAGCTACCCACTTTTTCTCTCATGACTGATGCATACATGGCTTACAACCTGTAAATTTAAGACAGGTGGGTGGGGTCAGTATGACATTGTATGGCACCTCCCATTTGGGCTGGAGGGTCTCTTCCTTCCATCTTTTGATTGATACTAACCCAACAGTTCAACGGCATGTACAAGGCTATGAATTGGGAGTGGGTGTTGTTATAATAGTTTTCTATAATTCCTTCAAAGTTCTTTACAAGACTTACAGTTACTGTTTCTGGGTCAGAGCACCTATTTTTCATAGTACTTCTATTACCAGAACCAAGTGTGGTGGTTTTCAGAAAGGATTTCAAAAGGACTGAGACCATAACAGTAAGGAGGGCAATATAACTGCAGCAAGGCCATCAGAAGCATAGACACCCAGTTTGCACCTGTCTCCTGGCATAGTTTGGACAGGGTGGTCTTCAGAGTGCAGCTTTGCCATTCTACTTGGCTGGAGTTTGAGGGTCAGCAGGCAGCTTCCACTTTAGGCCCATAACACTGGAGAGACTCTGAACAACTCTACCACTGAAAGCTGGTCCATTATCTGACCCTAACATCATGAGGAGCACATACTGGGGGATGATTAGTTCCCTCAGCACTTTTACCACCTCTTGTAGAGGTGTCAGTTTTGGTGTTCACAGTCTCTATCCATCCGGAGTAAATGCAAATACCTCAGCAAACTCCAATTGGACATCTTCAAAAAGAGAGGGTTCTCTGTGGGTGGACACCTGCCTGCTTCAGGCTGTGGGTGAGAAACTAGATTATTATTAGCACAAGTAACATATTCATTGGCCACTGAGGTATGGAAGTTTCAAATCCTAGAGAGACTTTCCCATTTATAATGGAACTTCTCATATAATTTTAATGTAAAACATTAATATAGCTATATAATATTTATTATTATTTGCATGGGTTATTTTTCATCCCATTTAAAGTCAATATATATTTCTCTATATTTAAATATGCATTACTTTGTTCCCAGTGATATTTATTAAAGTGTAAAAATTAATGCTTTATCAAAAAAAAGAAAAGAAACTTGCCCAAATGGGCCTTGTCATGTAGTTCTAGAATCAAAAATGTCCCATGTGTTTTGTCAAAAATACTCTTTCCCCTGGCAATATTTGCCACACCCATTTCATTCTGATGTCTCTTCTTACATGTCCCATTGTAATTCAGTCTCAGAATATTTGAGTGGCTGAATGAGTGACACTAAACAGATATGTATTTCTGGCATTGAATCCCCACAACAACTCACTATACTGTCAGGTCAGCAGCCCTCTTGCCTCAGCCCTCAACGCAGTGTCCACTTTTACATCTTGTACTATGTATTGCTGCCACTTTACTGGGCCACCATACTGCATGAAACAAGGTTAAAAGGCAGAAGATTTATGTGATCTGAAGAGAAACCACAGTGTGGCACAAGTTTAAAATTTCCTGAGATTTTCTTTTTTTTTTTTTTTTTTTTTTTTTGTCTTTCCTCCTACAGTTAGGAGGCCTCTTTCCAAAATATGGTGCCATGCATGTATAAACTGGTAAGTCCATTCCAGGAGTCCCAAAAGATACTCAGTCTCTTGTCCTTTCCCAACTCCAAAGCCCCGGAGAATATGACAGATTCAGGATTTTATGCTGAAGTTCCAGGGTGCAGTGCTACTGGCCACAGCATCCACTTCACAATCACAGCCAGTGCTCTAGTCCTCTGTACTCCATCTATTATCATACTGCTTCCTACTGAAACTAGGATGAGGTTGGTGTCTCTGAATAGTGTGTCCCACAAGTCAAATATTTCAGAATAAATAGTCTCAATGCTCTCCATACAGTCATCCCTGGGAATTTCAATGGCATTGGAAGGAGGAAGGCAAGATAAATAGGCTGTATATTCAGAAGAATTAAATGTGAGCCTTCCGAGAGGGCTCCTGGTACTGTGATAGCCTAGAACCAGCGAGCCACCTTCCATCAGAGGCCCAGATTAGTATCTCCATCACATGATCCACCCACACACTCAACATTTTGGCTCAGAGTTAATTTGTCAGCCTTCTTTACCAAAACCAAAGCTGCTGCAGAGGGCTGTAGCCACAATGGTGAACCACCAGCCATATAGTAAAGTCTTTTGGACATATATGCTATAGAGTACTTCCATGGCTTCAAAGGCTGTTAAGATTTCCCTTGTAATTCCTTCTTTCTCGAGAACAAACAGATGAAAGGACTTAGTTATGTCTGATAGGACCAGAATGGAAGCCCTCAAAATCTCCTTTTATAATTCCTAAAATTCTTTTCACCATTTTGAATTGCAATTCAAGGACAGACTATTATTTTTCTTTAGGGCTTTCATATGATGGCTTAGTAATGAAGGCAAAATTTACCACCCACAAATGATAATAACCCACTGTTCCCATGAACTCTTGTAAATCCCTTTCGATCCCCAGCTCTTTTATCCCCTGATAGCTTGGATTCTGGAGCTTGAGTCCACTCATTAGGGTGGACCCAAGGAATTTCAATTTGAGCACATACTTGAGTCTTCCACTTACAGATGAAGTACTCCTTATCTTACACCAACTTTAGTGGCTTCTTTCTCCCCTCTTTGCACAACTCCTGGGACTCTGTAGCTAACAATAAATCATCTATATACTGTAAGAGAAAAGTTAGGATTGTTTTCACCTAAACGCACCAGATTCCTTGATAAAGCTCTTCCAATAACAGGAAGTACACTTCAAAACCTCAGGAAGTCTTGCCCATGTCAACTGTCACTGTGTCCCCCTTCAGGATCCTCCTGTTTAAAGACAAACAATTACTGGGAAGCAAATTACAAGGGAATACAAAAGAAAATATCTTTGTGTCTAACACAATATACCAGGTCCAATTAGGTGAGAGACTTAAGCACCTTAAAACATAAATTGTTATTAGAGAGCTGTTATCTATTATCAACTACAATAATTTTATCAGCTAAATACCTATAGTTTGTTAACAGACAACAGTTGTACTTTTACTGTGAACATTTCATACTAATAGCTATATATAACTGTGTAAAAAAAGTCAGGATGAAATGTTCATTTTATGTAGCAGGATTATACTACTACAATGCTGTATATGGTTATATTTTTTAATTTCTATGCAAAAAATGTGTAATTGTTTTTAACATTCTCTAGGGATTTAAATTTTAGAATATCCATGATTGTTAGAAAATAGCAGTTCCATGTTATGTCTAAGGTATGTGATTTTCAGGCAGATAGTGATGTTAAGCTTAAAACCCTCTATTATAGAATGAGAATATCATTAAGCTTCTCTTCTGGATATTTAATAACTAAACTGTGTAGACAAAATATGAGACAGGTAGATGGGATAAAACGATAGTCAATATGTTTGTCTTAGCTCTTCAAAGTCAATGAGGACTCAGGATGTATGTGAACATCTGTTGTGACATCTTGTAATTAAGTGGTGTACCAAATTTTCTGATCAAGGAGATTATGGGGCCACCAAGGAAAGTGACCAACAATGTACAGTGTGCCTAACAAGAGTCACCTAGAGAGAAAAAGTTCTCTCAGTCTTTCACAGAGAGCATATTGGTCGAGCAATGGCCATGACTCATCCAGGTGTCTTACTCTGACAAAAGATCCACAAGGTGCTGTACATGGTTCCAGATAAATCCTCAGGGGATATGATTGTTCTTATAAGACAGAAAAAGTTACATTTTTGGTTACATAGGATTCCTGAATTGTTAGCTCTAGTTACAGACTCAGCAACTTACATGTTGTGTTCCATTACAGTTACACTAATTTTCACTCCCAATAATAATTGACAAGAGTTTCCTTTTCCCTGCACTCTTCTCAGAATTAATTTTCCTTAATATTTTTTATCACAGTTATTCAAAATAATTTGAAATATTACTTCATTGTATGTTAAATTTGCAACACTTTTATGACTAGCGATTTTAATTCTTTTCTGATTTACTAGTTGCTTTCTTTGTTGGCAGAAGCAGGGATTGAACTTACACCCTTGTGCTTGCCAGGCAAGCACTTAATCTACTGAGCCATCTCTCTCTACCCAACTAGTTGATGTAATGGCATCAAATTTGGCGGTTTCATGTGACTTTTTGAATTGTCTTTTGCATTTCTTTGAGCATTGCCACTGGCAATTTGAATCTATAGATTACCTTAAGTAGCATGGGCATTTTAAAAATATTAATTGTTTCAAACCATATGTATTTTTCATTCATTGTGTGTTCCTTAAAATATTTGTCAATGTTTTATAGTTTTCAAGGTTGAGAGCTTTCAACTTCTTGCTTAAACTTATTTCTAAATATTTTGCTTTTGGTAATTATTTTAATTTATTATTTTCACTTTTTTCATTAATAACATATTGAAATGCTACAGACATCTTGTATATATTTTATAAAACATTACTTTATATAAATATTCATAAATTTGCTGTGTACTACAACGTTTTTCTTTTATTAACATTATAATGGACACAAAATTTTTAAAAAGGAATGGTTGTTTAAGTTACTATACATATCAAATAATTTTTGTGAGAACTTTGTTATTTGATTGATGAGATCATGTTGGTTTGACATAAACCTCTTATTATAAATATCTTCAGCATAAGAAAAAGGCACATTTAAATCTGAAATAAAATATACAATGTAGAATACTGTATATTTGGAATGCATGAGAATATATTTAATTTATCAAAAGCATGTTTTATATAAAACCCTTTAAAAATATTTTGGAAAACATCTTTTAAGTGATAACCACATTATTTGCCGGCCTTTCAAGGACATTATTGGGAGTTATCTATTGATCTTTGCCCCTCATAGTATTTTGGATTGAACCTAAGACCTTTACCCTAAATTACTTATTCAGCCATACTTTAATTTTTATTTTGAGATAATGTCTCACTAAGTCACTGAATTGCCCAGGCTGGGCTCAAATTTGTTATCTTCCTGTCTCATACTCAAATAAACAAATTTAATTTATACTTTAGCACTCATTCATTTAAATTATATAATGCAATGCTTTGAATATATTCACAAAGTTGTGATTACACCACCACCATAGGCTTTAAGGCTAAGAAATAAAAAATAAAAATTTACAACTGAAAAATACACTGCATGTTAAAAGCTTTGATAAAACCAGGTAATAAGTACTATGGTGATACTCATTAATCCCATTTTCAATGTGCTAAAAATGTTTCAATTGCACTGCTAAGATCAGTCTTAAATGTCAATAACATACGATATACGGCACTGTTGGAAGTGTTTAATATGCTCACTACATGAGTTTCATGGCATTTGTAGCAAACTTTGCAAATCCCTATAGTGATTCCTCAAAAACCGGCAAGCTGAAATTCTATTCAGCCAAGAACTCTCCTTTCCCTGTATCTAACTGAAAGCATTAAAGGCATGTTATGACAGCGATGCACACATGTTCTTGTTTATAGCAGCACAACTCATAACAGCTACATATTGGATACAAGCTAGATGTCTATTAAGAGATAGAAAAAGAAAATATGGTATCTGTACACAATGGAGTTCTAAACTTCAATAAAGACGAATAAATATGAGTCATTGATAGAAAGATTAAATGTCACATAATTTCTTACATGTAGAAAGCTTAAAGTACAAATAAATTAACAAGCAAAAATAAAGGGAAAGAGAAAAATAGCTTTTCTCATATAGAAAGAGGAGTAACAGATGGAGGTAGGTTAGGGAAAGGTTTCCTGCAGGATGAGGAAAAAATTCATCCAAGTGCCACAGAATCTGGCAGCCAATTAATTCTTAAAGTACAGGAACTGATCCTTCCCCCTTCTCTTGCCTGCCCAGTTTCTATAGTCAGCAGGCGTTTGCCAAATCTTTAAGGGCAGGTGGTTTAGTGACATGCCTGTAACATCCTGTTCATTGCTTTCTGAACAAATGGTCTTGCTAATGTTTGTGTAGAATTTAAAGAAATAAAGAAAACACCAAAACTGTTCCAGCATTTCTATCAGTTGTGATGAACCATGAACTTATGCAAAACAATAAACTGTTAGGATGGAATTGAAACTAAAGGGAAATCTAAACACACTATTTGCTCTTAGTTCCAGAATTAACCTCTAGACGTAATTCTCCATCAGATGTATCTACCCTCAGCTGATAAATATCCTCAGACCTCATTCCTGGGGGGTGGCAGATTGAGATCTGCACCTTGGTTTCCCTGTGGTTAGGTACTTTATAAACAGAGTTTTTCTGTTTTGTAAAATTTGTTATTTCAGTGATTAGACCAATGCTTACACCAAAGGAGGCCTGGTTTGGTGACAATAAATGCTTTATTGGAAGATATGAACAGGAGCCTGAATAAAGGCTAAAGCAATAGCCATAACTGGAGAGCAGGGAAGTTTCCTGTTTTTGAAAATCAGAGGAGCTGGAAGTGTAAAGCAACAATTGGCTGGAACTGATTGCGCCTGCTGGTGACAACTGACTGTGTATCTCTCCCTGATCTCATATTCTGTGCCTTTAACTTGATAGCCTTACACTGGCCATAGTGACAGTATCATTCAGATTGGCTGCCTTCAGAATTGTTTGACATTTACCAGCACATCATTGCCTGCACCACACCCCAACACACACACACACACACACACACACACACACACACACACACCATAGAACCTGCAAATACTCTTGTATACTTGGGAACACAAAAGGAGCACCTAGGTATAAGGTCCTATTCTGACCAGCTGGATCTCAACAATCTCCCTTCTTCTGTTGTCTTGACATCTTTAGTGTTTTTCTACTAATTACATCCTGATCCCAGACAGTGATCTCTCTCCTGAATTCACAATTGTTCTTGGCCTTACATCACGAGGTCCTCTGTGCCTCAGGGATTAAGTATCTGATTGTGAAAACTTCTGAGGCAGTAATATAGGGCTGCAGATTACCCTGTCTTTTCACTAAGGCAGCAATGCAGGACAACAGGTTACCTTGTCTACCCAGAAGATTAAAAAAAAATCATTACAGTGGAAATTATGTTAAGGTTTTGCCACTGTTTAGTTGTTTGGGTTTTTTTGTTTCTTTGTTTTTGCAGTGCTAATAATTGAATCCAGAATCTCATGCATGACATGCATGACAAGCAAGCACTGTATCACTAAGCTATACCCCAGCCCCGGTAAATGTTCTTTTAAGAAGCTTGAAGGCTTTGCTGTATTCTTACCAATGTATAGCTTCTATTTCTAGCATGTGGAAGAATTTGAGATGAGAATTTTGGGGGCAAATGGACAGAAATAGACAAAAAAAATGTGACTTGCTCAGGTCAGACCCAACAATAGATGTCAGATTTCAGCATAAAGACCCTGGGCTGCAAAATAATATGCAGGGGATATGTGGAGGAGACTGATATTTGTGTGACTACTTAATGCTGGGTACTGCTATAATAAATAGAGTTCAAGTGGACTGAGGAAGGCAAAAAAAAAAAAAAAAAAAAAAGAAAGAAAGAAAGAGGTTATATCACCAGAATCCAGATACTTAGAGATTCCACTCTCAATCAAGCAACATGGATTTAGGGGATTAATTCCTGGGCTCCAAGGCACACTTACTATTGCAGAAATGCTTGACTGAATGAGAAACACAGTTCCTAGGACCAGCAGCAGAGCCCAAAGGCAAGATATCAGTGCCCATATATACACCCCATAAGCCTGCATTCCTAGTTCTGATGATTCAAGTGGGTTCCACACGGCCTCCACACAGAAGTGGGAGTAACCGATGCCAATCACAAAGTGAACTCAGGGCCCACAGCAATTTCATAATTTAGACTAATAAATGCCAAATACAGAAAATATGTTTAAAAAGATGAGAAGACAGATGGATTACATCATACTGAATATCTATAATAAAATAAAAGGCATTGAGGATAGTCATTGGGTAGGTTTGGTCCGTGGTGTAGGTGCTTTATTATTGCTTAGTACATTGCTTTACCATGGGTTCCATGCAATTCAGTTGTAGGGATACTGTCTGCTTTACCAGATGGTCAGCTCTCTCTCCAACAGACTATCACCTAGCACAAGAGAAGGACCTAATGCTTATCTGCTGCAGAATCTCTTTAGTGACGTAGGACACTGGTGCTGCAAATTCCGTCACCTGGAACCCAGAGATCTGAGGCTTTCCACGCAATACCACATCCTCCAGTCTGCACCTGACACTCTTGGGTTGACTTGTGGACTGGAACAGGTGATTTTCTCTGAATCATCAGCTGAGGTCGCTGTGTGATTCTCACACAACCACATCGAAGAAGTCATCAGGGGAAACATGAGATGGACGTTTTCTTAGGACCCCTCAAGAGGTGAAGTATCAAACACCAGGGGAGACATAAGTTACCAAGCTGACTCCACATTCCTCTGCTGGAGCATAAAAGACATAAAGTATAAAGTTCCAAAAGCTCTCATCTTGGAAGCCTTCCTGGGAAGATGCAGCTTATCCTGCTCCTGTTGGCCTTCTTTCTGCCCCCCAGGACAAGGGCAGGTAAGTTCTCACTCTGCACGTCTCTGACCCTCTGCACATCTCTGACCCACTGATTTACATAGATTGCTCTGAAACTGACCTCCAATCCCACCAGGAAAGCCCAAGCATTACACTAGATGGGCTACCACAGACTATTCTCCACTAGCACAGGGCACAGTGTTCCATCACTAAGCCCTTCTTCTGTCACCTGGGAAAGGCATCTTCCCTCAAAATGCATGCAAATGATAAGATATTACAGGAAAAAATACCAAGTACTCCTGGAATACTGTCTTCAGTGTCTGGAAGGAGAAAGCAATTGCTCTCATGAGCTGCTTAGAAAACATGTCCAAAACTCAGTGAGTACAAATCTTTCTTCTCATTGTTTTAAACGAAAGTAGTTGTATATCTATCCTAACTATACTGTATATACAGATACAGAATGGACCTTCCTTTGTATTCCCTTTTTTTGTTTAGTCCTGTCAGACAGAAGTGTTTGGACAGGATATCCTGTCTGTAATATGGATAACCACTAAGAAGATAACAATGTACAAGGCATTAACTATTGAAACTGTCCTATTAATCAGCTTTGAAACTGTCTTATTGCTATTTGTTTCGCAATAAAATAAAAACACAAACAAAACTATGTGCATAAGAAAATAAATGAATAAAAATAAAATTTAAAAAGAAAAAATCACAAAGAAAAATTTAAAAAAATTTTTAAATCAATATACATTTGAAAATAGAAAACTATAATAAAACTAGTTAATTCAACAACTACTATGTTCTCATAAGTAATTGGAAATACTTTTCAATATGGAATTGAAACAGATGAAATTAACTGTTGATGGATTATTTGAAGATGTTTTTAATATACTTGATGGCCATTTTCATGTCTGATTTAGAAAAATGTCTCCTGAATTCTTTTTGCTTATTTTCAACTAGGTTTTCTCAATGCTATTCTATGTAGAAATTCTTTACATGTCTTGGGAACTTACCTTATATCTAATACAGTTCTCAGATGTCTCCTATTTTATAAATTGCATTTTTGCTCCATTAGTTGTTTCCTTTGCTTTATAAAACATTTGTTAGTTTGATATAGTCCTGCTTTTTCCTCTGCTTGCATATTTAATGTCATGGCGAAGAAATAAACCATAGTTTAGACCCGTAAAAAAAGAAAGAAAACAAAGCTCAGTGAGTCCAAAACACATGAATGATTGTCCTCAGAATACTATTTTCAGAAGAAAAACTCTTTGTTTGTATAAACAGTACAGTTAGAATAAATATGCAGTAATTTTGCATAATTCTATGAGAAGAATGATTTGTACTAATAGCGTTTGGACAGGATATTCTGTCTGCTTCTTGTACTATGGATAACTACTAGGAAGATAACAATGTACAAAGTATTAATTATTGAAACTATACTATACTTCAGCTTTTAAAAAAAAGATAAGTATACAGCTACATTCTCTTAATTCATTGATTAGAGGCATCTGCTCTAATAGTGTTTGTAAATAGAATATCATGTGTGTACCTTGTACAACAAAAACCCACTGTGAAAACAAATATGCAATTTACTAATGATTGAATCTGTCCTACTAATTTGATTTGAAAAAAAAAAGGATAATGGAAGCAGGAATGACCATGGTACTGTTTAGAGTCTAATGGAGGGAAGGGAGTAACTCACTTGGCTCCTTTATTTCTAACCGCACCAAAGTCAGTTGGCTTTAAAAAGAATAGAGCAAAGACTTCACTGAATAAGTTTTTAAACATAGTTATTTTTACAAGAAAGACGTAATGTCTGTAATTCTAAATTCAATTTTTACAACTCTCTACTAACATAATAACAAATATAACAATTAAGTTTATTCTTACCTGATGTAAGATGTTTTTGATACTTAGTAATGTGTTTCTCAAGGAGACTTTTCATACGTGAATCTTTGGCCTCATCCAAAGTACACTTTCCATTGTCTCTTCTAAATAATGTGTCAGCTCCATTCAAAAGAAGTAACTCTGCTACCTAGAAGAAGATATGTATCTGAGAAAGCCCAGACAAAGTGGATGATTGTAAACATGTAATAATACACACTAAACATGTGCTTTCAACGAGTTCTCTGAGGCTATTTTTAACATCTTTAGTCAAGAAGAGAATTAATTTAGTTGCTATTCAATAAACCTAATTTGTTAACAAAAAAGAAAAGAATACTACTTTCACTTTCTTCATTCCTAGTCTCTTTGTCCAACTCTGTTTTCATCCACAAGCCTTACTGTCTCCCCTGATTTCCATATGAGCCACACAGGCAGAACCTATCTTCCCTGCCCTTCAGAATTCTATCAGTGCTGCCCAACCACTCATCTAGTGAGTGCCAAGAGGTGCTCCTTCACGCAGACAATGAACGTAAAGGCACCCGCTGTATGTCAGGCCCTCGGAAAGAGAATGAGACAACATCTAGAGTACACTGGAAGTGTAATACTTGCTTCCAGAAATCACTTAGGGGCAATATCTTATCTATTTGTTTTATTTTCTCTTTAAGCTAAAATGAAAATAAACAAAAAGAGCAAAGAAATATGTTTTCTATCATAATGAGCATTTAATATTTAATTGTTAATCAAACTTGCATTATGATATGTAATGTAAAATTATTGTTAATTTTCTGCACGTTTTAAAATTCTGTACCACTTTTATTGTTTCATGTTTGTTTCTTTATGTCTTCGTGCTCAGTATTTGTTTTATCTTCTTTACTCTTTGAAATAAATTTAAAAAAATAAAAGTCAGGAGATGCCGGGTGTGGTGGCGCAGGTCTGTAATACCAGCACTCGGGAGGCTGAGGCAGGAGGATTGTTGTGAGTTCGAGACCACCCTGAGCTACAAAGTAAGCTTAAGGCCAGCCTGAACTGCATAGTGAGACCCTGTCTCAAAAAGACAAAAAAATAAAAAATAAAATAATAAAATAATAATAAAAATCAGGAGGTGAATCATGAAAATCCTCTGAGATTTTATTGTCACTAAACAGGTATGCTCATCACCAATTGAATGGTGAAGAATGATTTTGAGACCAAACATCAATTCCATCTGTATGGATGAAAAACTGAGGCTCCTTCTTCAAGGTTCTTCTCAACTACATTGAATCCCAGGTGGCCAAATTCCAAGAAGTTCTGGAGCCACCAAGTAGATGCTCATACAGTGAGTCACAGGCTGCTCACAAACAGCCTTTTCTTTCATGGGAGATCATCGGTGGACATGAAGCCAAACCCCACTCCCGTCCCTACATGGCATATATTCAGTTTTCTATACTACTAAATTATCGATCTGTGGTGACATCCTGATACATGAGAATTCTGTACTGACAGCTGCTCACTGTTTCAACAGGTGAGGAATGAAAACTTGCGCAGTCTCGGGCAAATGCTTCTCAGAATCCCTTCCTCCTAAACAGCTCACTGAGCACCTGGAAGCACACAAGCAGGAACCTCCTTTTAGCGTGGCAAAGGGCCAGCAATGTTCCAATGAGAGATATTCAAGTTGACACCCAAGGTATTGCTCATATATGAAAGACCAGGGCAAACAAGCCCAATGTATTAAGACTTAGAAACAAATCTTCACAAAACAATGAGAAGTACAGGAATTTTAGGTGTTTTCACGGAGGCAAATGAGCCATTAGAAATACTGGCACTGTGGGCCCAAGATTTCAGCCTGTGTACCTAAGGAGAGAGCATAGTCCCTCAGCCACTTCACTCAACACTGTTATCTGAATCACAAAGATGTACTGGCTGCAGGCTACTACAGCCAGTTCTAGGACTTCTCAGGCTCCACAGTTCTAAATCCACTGTACTCTCTGTGCAGAATTCTGGAGTCACAACATGTAAAACCAATTGTAATTCTTGGGGCACACAATGTCAAGAAACATGAGAAGACACAGCAGCTCATATGTGTAAAAGGACAATTCTCACACCCATGCTATAGTCTTTCAAAGCACACCAATGACATCATGCTGCTACAGGTAAGGCATAGGTCCCTGAATCTCTTGCTGTCCTCATACAGAGTTTGTCCCCCAACTGGAACCCTGAACTTTTATTCTTTTTCATCATGTCCATTATCCAGGGCTGGAAGACACAGGCTGATCCTGACTCTTACTTTTTTCTCATCAGCTGGAGGAAAAGGCCAAGCTAACTAAAGAGGTGAAGATTCTAGAGCTACCCAAGGGAGAAACCCATGTGATGCCAGGTGCCCTGTGTCAGGTGGCTGGATGGGGAAGGACAGCCCTAGGTGGGAATTATTCAAACACACTGCAGGAAGTGAAAATGACAGTACAAATGGATGAGGAGTGTGAGATTCGCTATTCCAATTACAACAGAGCTACTCAGATGTGTGATGGGGACCCAAAGATTCAAAAGTCAACCTTTCATGTAACACTGGTCATTTGTAACTCTTGGTCTTGGGAGAAAGGGTGTTTGGGAAAGGCAGAGGACTAGGAGAGCCAAGAAGCAGGGCTTTCTCAGGTAGAAGGCTGTGATAGTTCTCCCTAAAAAAAGAAAAAGGGACTGTCATGAGGTAGGAGGTAACAGGTTTGTACCTCTTGAGCAAGGCTGTTCTGGTGAAGAGTGCCCCTATAGAATCATGAGTTTACAGCATGTTGCTTGAGTTCACATTCCACACATTATAAAGCATGCCCATGTTGCACAGTAATTATACCCATTTGGCTTCTCAGAGCTACCTGACACTCTTGGTCAATGGGCTCTTCCTCCATTTCCAAGTCTGACCCACTTATCTGTCTCCATGTCCCTAAACAGTACCCTGAAACAAGTTGTCCCTCAGGTCTCTACAGGGATAGGGTCCCAAGATACGGGGCAAGAACAAATGATGCCCAAAATTAAAGTAAAACAGTAACACTGTCCATAGTCAGAGTTTGGCTGGTAAGGCCCCAGGGCCTGGGGTTGCCTTTCATCTCTCAGTAGCAGTCTATGAGTATTACTTCAAGAGGGCTTTGAGTTATCAGAAGGGACAAGTCCAGGAGATGCACTGCTTCACAGCCTCACTCTCTACTTACAGGTCCATTAATATGCAATAATATGGTTCAAGCCATTGTCCACTATGGAAATGAAACAGGGATACCTCCAACTATCTACACAAAACTCTCACCTTATCTAGGCTGGATAGAGAAAACCATGAAACACCTCTCACTTCAGTAAGCAAATGAAGGACCCTCTTTAAGCCACAGTCTTTATTGGTGTGAGTTTGTAGTAGTTCTACAGAAGATACAGGCAACTAAATAAATGTATCATTGCAGCAACAAGTTTGGTGTCCTGTTTATTCATTTGTTTTCCCTCACAGAGACCAACTCCATGCTATTCTGGCCACTGTTACAGTTGTGTTGATTTCTGCCTCCTAACTTCCTGCTCTCCTCAATACCTTCAAAATCCCCACTCTAAGTTGAAAACCAGTTCCCTATAACCTGCTTTAGTTTCCCCAAATCCTTCCCTTTTGCAAGGATAAAAGCTAAGCAACATCAGAAGAAAATGTGCACAGCACTTCTCCTAGGTCTCAGGGAGAACATATCTCCATTTAATGTATTACAAGGCTGAGGAGAAGGATAATTTCATGGGTGCTTTAGATCTGTCAGACGCCTCTCAGGTCAACACTCAGTAACATCATCCTGAGTAGGAGAGGCTCTTCCTGAGCAGGATATTTCTCTTCCACAGTTTTAAGCTGTGGAGCATACCCTCATTGGCTCTTCACTGCTTTCTTCCCATTTCTCCCCTAAGTCCAAGACAAACCATCAGATTGGCAATTCTATTTTGTATCCTCTCATTGTTGTCACAGCCCACCAACTCCATTTCTCATTAGGCTACAAAGATTTAATGTTGGTCCTACGTCAAATCCCCTATCTTGGGAGATTTTCACCCGGTGAAAGTGAAAGTGGCAAAAATTTCCAATCTTAGTCTCTATTCCACATTGCTCAATTAGGCCTGGATCTATGTTAAAAATCTATGGCAATAAAACACCTTTCTTTTCTTCCTGCTTGCAGATTCTACCAATATCACGTGACACTCCAGAAGGTCACAAGATCTACAAATTACATCATGCTGCTGCAGGCCAGACACACAGTCCTATCATTCTGGTAATGCTAATGAATGGTCATGCCTTCCTCTGGAAGCCTGATATATCCATCATTGCCATCTTGGGCATCACAGTATCTAGGACCAGTTGGCATAGGTTTTGTGCCATAAGTTGATCTGGATTCTCTTGATATTCTCTCATCAGTTAGATAGAAATTCAGGTAAAGTAAAGCTGTGCCTATTAGTCTGCATGAGGACATGACACAGATAAACCCACTTGACTCCTGGCTGTGTTGATAAAATGACTCCACTAGCCCTAAGGCAACAAAACTGCAAAAGGGAAGCTGTTGGATCCAGATGAATGAAAATACACTATACAGAACCCAGTGGGACAGTGTTAATGTCCTCTTATAAAAGCCGAGATAGTATATATTGTTAATGGGAGCCAAGGTATATGAAGTGCAGAACCTATATTAATTTAGCTGGTGGCTAATGTGCTTCCTCTTACCATCTGGGAAAACGCCAAAGGCCCTGTTCTTTGTTCCCTTCAAGCATATGTAATTTCCTATTTTCTATGGCAATCAGTCAGGAATATGGTTTTCCCTATATCCTATAGGTAGGTGATCTCAAATGGAAGGATTTAAGACTAAGCATGGGCAAATGGTCTGGCTCTTATTGATCTAAATTTGTGCTATGTCTTTGTAATCTCCCACATGTTTATGAAGTTTTGACAGGGAACTGAAGGAGTGAGGGACTGGGTAAATTAGGCAAGGCTACAAGGGCCCAGATGTCTTCTATGAAAGTATTTTAGGCAGAGGTCAAACTGAACTGAATTCTTCCTTATTCTCCTTACAGGTATTATGCAAATGGCATCCCTTCTATTCTCCCTTCTAAGACATATTTTTCTAAGAATATAATTTCTATCTGAAAAGGAGGTTTATCCCTTATTTCATATTCAGCTTTATTTTCATCTCCATTTGATTGACCTGTCTAATCTTGCTCTGTGTTAGGTTCATTACCTAGTTAACCAGATAGGGACCTGTGGCAAACATGACTAGCAAGGTAAATATTGTCTCAGCAATTCCTGTTATTATAGAAGTTAACCTGGGCCTCCAGTGAAACAGGGAATCCTAACACTTGGGGCTGTCATAGTTATCATACCATCTTTTTCTCTCTTCTACATCAAGGTCAAGTTTTTTAGTCTCTATGAAGACTTGTTGGCATAAAAACAGGACTCTTCCTCTAAGGCTGCACAGAGTCCTCCATATTTCATGAACACAAAATTAAGCTCCTATATGTTTTGTAACACTACTTTTGCTAGATAATTTTTCTGTTCGTGTTTTATCACAGCTTGGGGTCCAGTCACATTTTGTTTTATACTGTCAGTTATCTGGTGAAGTCTGGGGAGGCAATTCTCTGAATGGGCTTAGGCCCTTATTCTGGTAGCCAAGCTTTCTGTTAGAACTACCCCAGCTAGAACAGGTCCTAAAACAAGGTTTGCTTTTGTACATGTGTGCACCCTTCATGAATGAATATCTCACAGAGTTAGTGTTTATCATTCACTTTCCTCTTGATGCTTCATACATAGGTAATCAAAATAGTTAGCAGAAGTGGGCCTATCCCAGTTAAACTCTGTCTGTGATCTAAACACTTAAATAACTCATTGATGCAGAATAAACATTTCCCTCAGTGACATGATGAGGTTTTTTGGAGCTAAGTGCTTGCAGGTAACCTAATTATTTCCTTGTCCCACAAAAAATCATTTTCTGTACCCTGATCCTATCATCAACAGAGACAGTGTCTCTTTGCCTTTTGCTGAGCACAAGCATTGGGTGGGTGCTACATGCTCTGAGGAAGCTACAACCACATAAAGCGTGGACTGGAACATATACCCATCCAGCAGCCTTGTATTGCCTCAGGGCTAGAAAAGTTTAGTAAATGGTGGATTTCAAGAGGAATTGATAGATTATTGGCTTAGTTCCTAGGACACCCATTTCAGTTTGGGGGAATTCAGTCTTATTTTTCTGGGTTCAAGGATTGACTAAGGCTTATGCTGAGCAGCATTTGGGATGACTATTAGGCCAGCTTCTTTTACATGGTGCAGTTCTCAAGTCCAAACTGGTAAAGGGGGCACTAATTTCTGAAGCATTGTCTCTGCTCAAGGGATCTCAATGAACATTCCTGGATAATAGACAGACTGTGCCAAGCTGCATGCACTCTTCCCACATGAGTCTGGTAGACCAACGTTGGTCGTTAACTTTTTTAACAGTCCTAAACTGCATGCAAAACTCAATACAGTGCCCAGTTCAATAGCCAGCATATCTTCTCAGTACACCTGAGTAAGTTCATCCCTCTGGGTCTACCAATTAGTTAGAGAAATAGATCTCTCTAAGGATTTCCTTTGAAAAACCCTCCTTGAAGCCTGATTTTCTCACAACCCCAATGCAGGCAATATATTTTGCTTTCTTTATTAAAATTCCCTCCCATCACCTCAGGCACACATATCGCTCATGCTCAGCTGTAGCCAGGTCTAGGAGTTTACTTTCATGTGCAAGGCAGATTGATTGCTTGATTTGAACCTCACAGGCCTAGAAGGAATGTTTTTCTAGGTCAGTCTTTCCTTTCCAGTATTCCAGGTTTCATATGTTATACATTGGGAAAACAAAAACTACAATCTGTTGATTGCAATTGAGGCACAAAGAGGGAAGCACAGCTTGTCTGAGTCTGACATAGCCACTCGAGTGTGTAACTGCAGAAGTGTTCTCCTAGAGTCTCTGAGTTGATAGCAGTCATTATCCATCCCATGGTAGCTGCCAATAAGATCAGCATAGCCTCAAACAGCACATTCATTGTGGCAACTTGGATTGGGCTCTTTTGCCTGAGTAGTTCAGACAATCGAGGTACATGGGATCCAGGGAAATGCAGGGCTTGTGGAACCTCAGCTAAGCATTTTTTCTCTCATAAGTGGTGAACACATGGATTTCAACATTTAAGACATGTGAGAATAACATTGTATGGTCCCTACCATCTGTGCTGCAGGGTCTCTTCCCTCTGTTTAATATCTGGCCCACCATTTTCAAAGTGCATGCAAGGCTATTAAATGGAGTGGGTGCTCTTCTAAATCAGTTTTCTATAGTCCCGTCAAGGTACTCTGCAAGACTTACAGTTACTGTTGCAGGCTCAGTGCACCAAATTTTCAGTCATTCTAATGCCAGCACTAAGGGTGATGGTTTTCCAGAAAGGATTTCAAAAAGATTGAGCCAATACCAGTATGGAGTACAACGTAACTGCAGTAGGGCCATTGGAAACATAGACACCCAGTTTATACCTGTCTCCTGGTGTAGTTCAAACTGTTGTAACTCAAAAATCAGATGACAACGAGGCAAGTCCAAAAGGAAAGAAGTGCTTTATTTTAGGTGGTACCCACCGGGTAGCCTCTCCATGCGAGAAGGAGAAGGGTCCCCTGAGGGCTGGGCAGCAGGGCTTTTATGCCCAAAAACTGCAGGCTGGGAGGGGTAAGCAAGCATCGTCACAGAAGCTAAAATGTCTGTTAGGGGAGTACGGGGACAATTTTGATTGGGGGAGACAAATATTTTATCTATATTAGGGAACTTTGTGGCTCAGGGTATGGTCTCGCGGGATGGGGTGAAGGGGGCTGAGGCAAGTTGTGTTACAGAAGCTAATTGCATTGGTTAATATGGGTTGACCTTTACATTGATTGGCTCAGTGAGAAGGGAATAATTTTTGACAGAATAACATATGTAAAATTCTGAGGTCCCCTGGACCCTGTCTGTTATTATTTTTATGGGAATTCATTATTATCTACTTAATAAAATTATTTTTGACTATTCATAATTATCCTGCAGATATTATTTGGTGCATGCATGTTTAATTGTCTCTTTATTTGTCTCCTCCAGACTCATAGCTATATGTTTACCCAAGATAAAAATCCCTGATGTCTATTGAGGGCTTTTAGGTATAACTTAAAGTATTTCTGACTGACATTCAATAACTATGACACCTTTCAGCCTGAAGAAGCCAGAGCAGTCATTGCACATGGTTCCCTAATGGCAGTTTGGGATACTTCTTCAGATGGGGAATGTTACAGGCAGCCAAGTTGGATAAAAATATTATAGGCAGTCAGAAAGACTAGACCCTCAAAGGATCTTACAACTGTGGGAGGAATAGATGCTCCTGCTGTGAGTCAGACCTAAAGATGAAAGATCAAACAAATGCTGATCTCCTTAAAGATTAGCATCCAGGATTGATCATCACCTTGAGAAAGCCAGGAAGAATTACTAAGCCACCTACGCCTGGATAGCTAGCAGATAACATCCCATTAATGCCCACTTGCTATGTGACTTGCTTCCTCATTTGGTCCTGGACTTAATCAATTTAACCTGAGCAATAGACCATAGTTTTGTCCCACCCCACATCCACCTAAGAGAGCTATCATTTTCTCCACCTTAGCCCCTCTTGGTCTTGCCATATAAAAGTCCCTGGAAGAGACAGCTTCCTGGGGAGGATCCACTTGGTCTGTCTCCCCGTTCTTCTCTCAAACAGGAGATTTCTTTCCCCTAATAAACATATTCTGCTCATAAAAAAGAAAGACAAACTTGAAGCCTTTAGATGTAAATGGATACAGCTAGAGGCTATATTCATAAATGAAATAAATAAGACCCACATGTGTAAATATTGTATTGCTTCCCTAGTGTAAGAACTTGTAGGAATAAATAAAACCTGAAATGTATAATAAATATAGTAAAAACACAAAGAAAATCCTTTGGCTATATTAGTATCACTGATAATATACAACAGACACTGTACTTTAGGAGCTTGCATAATTCACTTAAGGATGTGTACAGCTCTGTAGATGACTGTATTGCAGCTGATCTAGAAACCCCATCCTCTAGACTATAAGGACAATTAGGGGAAAACTTAGATTTAACAAAGATGGGTGAGACATTGATAAAAGCTGCATTGTCCTCAAGCTCCAAAGGTTTGGGAGAAGCAAACTCAGGCTCTGGGACAGTGAGGGTCTTAGGAGCCTTAAGTGTCGGAATCTCTTATGGATCACATCTACATTTTGAAGCTAAATAAGCAACTATTTCTTAATGCAAAAAAAAAACTTAACATCTAGAATGTCTGGTCATTGTTCTTACCTTTAAAAATATATTTGTACTCGTAAAAAAGTGTCATAATTGATACTTCCCATTACATTTCATTTTGGCTGTAGGATGTATGTAAGACTTTATCACACAATGATCTTTTTCAACATGTGTGGGTAAAACATCTTCAAATGCTCAAAGGTGCACGCTAAAAGAGTAAGATATTTTGGCTGTGAATAAATATAAAAAAAGATAGTTTGGTCGTCCCCTCCCTATCTCTAATTGGACTGTATATGATGAATTTGTTCTTTACACAGATTTCATTACAGAGCAGATGGATGCCATCTGGAGAGAGACTAGAACACAAAATCTGAACAGCCTATGCATACTCAGCCTGATGTATGATTTTATCCACCCTTGAAGCACATGAAATGCGTGCTTACTTCTAGTGGACCTTTATAAGCTTAAATTACTAATGGTCTGGTGACAAGAATAATCTTCAAATGGAAGTATAACTTTGCAATAAACTATTGAATATATAAAAGGTGAGTTAGGAGTTCAAGCACCTAAAGTAGTTGAATGTCAATGGAGTGCCCACTTTTGACAGGTGTAGACACAGGAAGGGTTGTAGAAAGAAAAAATCATGATGTGTGTGTATAGACAGTACAGTTGGGATAGATAACGCTGTGCTTCTACATAATTCTATGATAGGCAAGATCTGCACTAATTGTGGTTGGACAGGATATTATGTCG
>PVKA01024372.1:0-34331 GCA_004027165.1 Ctenomys sociabilis | reverse complement strand
AATTATTCAATCTTTGATATAATTCAGCTGTATAAAAACCTGTAAATATAATATCATGTATGCACCTTGTACAATACCAAAACATTATGAAAACAGTTTGCAATGTATTATTTCATCGACTCTGTATGGTTATGGTGTTTTGAAACTGTCTGATTGACATTTGTATTTCAATAAAATAAAAATAAATGGAAAAAAAAAAGAATTCTCATAGGCAAAACTGAAGAGTGGAATTCATGCAGGAGGACTCACAGTTGGCCATTAGGTCACCAGCGCCAGTTACTGAACCCAGTGTCTTTCTTATTTAAGTACTTACACTTGGTTATAACAAAAACATCAATAACTAGGATAGACACACAATTATTTTACAAACATAAACAAGTAAAAACATTTTTAAAAAGTATCTTACAACTTTAGGTTTTTTAACAATTCAAATCTGTTAACATTACCATAGTGTATTTTACTCAATGTATTATTGATCTATGTAATTTTAAAAATCAATGTTTCACAAAAATATTGACAATGGCTCAATATTTTAAAAAGTCAGGTCATCAGCATCTGTATTTCAGTGGTCTGTATTTTATGCTTTTCTCTCTTGTAGCACTATTCACTCAAAACAACAATCACCATAGAACTTTGAGTTCTTTGAAATGGCTGGAAAGGATTTCTCAGTACCCATGTGAACAACTGTGGTTAGGACTTGGTTTTTTCAGAAAATAGAAGTGCTTCACTTTCTGGTGTAGGAAATCGTTCTTGGTAGACTTCGGGATATGATTTCTGAAACTGCTTCAGTTTTTTTCCTTCTCCATGCGGAGAGCTTGGTGTCTGCTATAACTTCCTCCAGCAAGGCCACCAGAGGCTCCTGTGAGCCATGTGTTCTCTGGTATTCAAATTCCTCAGGACTAATCTGACAGCAAAATGAAGGAGCAGATAAAGTGATATCCATATCAGCTCCTGAGTATTTTATTTGCACTCTTCATAGATGAGCCTCACGCTCTTCTGTAGAAGTCTGCAAGGCCACAGGGCCTTCACACTATCCTGGTAATTGCCCATCAAAAATGTCACCAAGCGAGCAGCTAATAACTCATCCAAATCTACCTCACCCTTGGAGCACAAGATGCAGTGGGAGAAGGTCTGGACCATCAGCATCCGAGTGCCAAAACCATCATACAGAGGTGACAACTCCTTCTTTAAGCTGATCCTTGCCATCATCCTCACTAGCAGTTGTAACTTTCTCCTATTCTCAGGAGGCAGGAGGAGGCAACAAATCTGAAATGCTTCAATGGCCCTTTTCTCTTTCTGTAACAAACCCAATACACTGACGAAGCATCAAAGAGGTGAAATGTACGCAGCAGCTCTTTCAAGTGATTATAATAATCCGCTATTGTTTTAAACACGTCTTTTTCAAATCCCAAGTGCATCGGCTGCTTCAAATCAGTTGGGCCAATTTTCCAAACACTTCATAGCTGACAGTACCCAATGAGGAAGTTCTGTGGACTTGTCGTCCAAGATAACAACTCCCTGCTTGCTAACGCTGCAGACACTGTAGATGATGAACTTGGGGTTGATGAGCTTGCTGTCTAAGACTTCCTCTAAGGAATCCAAGCCAAGGATTTTCTCTAAATACGGTAAGATCATGGACTTCCACATCTCCACATGGGCGTCTGTCAGCTGACTGTGGTGGACCAGGTGGCAAGCTGGCACCTCGCCGATGGTGACATTGTGACGCTTGAACCACATCTCAGAATTCATCACAACTGGCCTCGCTGGGATGTTCTCTTGTAAAGTGCCTGGTAGAGAATCATTCCAGTCTGGGAGTTTAATAACATCCCTTTGGCGTGGGGGCTTCTTCAGATATGGTTTCAGGGGAGAGGGAGGAAATCTGTGTAAGTGATGGCTGTCTTCAAAATCTTCCTGACCCCATTTTCCCTTGATGTCTTCAATACCGTGATTCTTCAGGAATTTTTTCAGCAGCTGGACTGCTTGTTTCTGAGTCACCTCCCGTCTGAAGTTCTCACTGTACCGCAGTGGCCCGTGCAGCCAGTCCGCAGCCTCCCCCGCGGTGAAGCACCTCTCGTAGCTCTTGAACTGGCAGCGGTGTGGCCGTAAGGGCACCCTGGTCGGAAACTGTTCTACGGTTTCATTCCACAGCTTAGTGGCTCGGTACGGCCCAGGCCCCACAAGGCGGTGCTCCATGGCCGGTTCCCGGCTGCCCCTGCAACGGAGCCAGCACCCGTCTGTCAATGGGTTCTTATGAGGAATGATGAGTGATATATTATTCCCATTTCCACTCATTGATTCCTGGGCTCACAAATCTTGGTTATGGAAGAAATAGGATCTATTTAGTTGTCCCCCAAAGCCTCATGTAAAACATGGGGGGCAGCCAAGAGGCTCAAGGGGAGGGGCCAGAGAGGCACAAACCAGTAAACTGAAAGTATGCACCTCCCGCCCCCCTGACCAGGTACGGAGGTATGGAGTGAATCACCCTGGACACAGCGGCTCCCAGCCTCTCTTCCAGACCCTGTAGTGTGAGACGGCAGTATCTTGAGGTCTTGCTCTATAATTCAGGCTGCTTTAAACTATGAAACCTCCAGTAACTGTGAGCTAAATAAACCTTTCCTTCTCTAAGCTTGAGTATCGGGCATTTGTCCCAGCAACAGCAGTATCATACATTAAATGCTGATTAAGAACATGTGCAGCCTTCTCAGGAACCTCGCCTCAACTCTGAATGGTACTGTCATATACTTGCACTGCGAATGCGTCTTCAAGAGGCTGTATCATCATCCTATTAATCCAGCTGCTTCTGGATGGAACAGAATATGATGAGCCCGTTGCCATACTTCCTTGGCTGTGAAATGCATTCCTTGGCCAGAAGCAATGCTGGGTAGAACGCATAATCCTGTAGTTGATGAAGCATTCTGTAAGTCCATTCTATAAGTTCAAATTCTCTGAAAACTACATTAGCTTTTGCAGAGAAGGGAAATTCATACCGGAGTAAGTGTTACATGCAGGGCTAAGGGCAACCCTTAACAGAATAGCTTTCTTCAAGTTAGCACAGAGTGATGTCATTTCCATGACTAAAAGTAGTCCAATATATCCAATCTGCCCACAGGTCTCAGACAGTTCACCCAGTGAATTGGGATTTAGCATCATTCTTCTACTCTGGAAGCCTGGGCATTCAGTAGTGGCTATATATCCAGGTCAGATTTGGTGAATGGAAGTCCATGTTGTAGAACACATGCATAATTTCTATTCTTGCCACTAGAACCAATTTGGTCATGATTCCATTGGGCAATGATAAAGGTAGCTGAGAATAGTTTAACTGATATTTACAAAATAGGTCATCCTATATTATTAAAGTCTTCTGCTAAGGGTTACCTTATTTTTATGCAGGACACAAATATCATAATGTCTTTCATCCATATTACGAGCTCAGTGCACCTACTTCTCCAAATGTCTTTGTTACTTATTGTCCACTTATCTTTCTCATAAGCCTCTGACCATCTGGCCAGACCACTGGCTATGTATCATATTGATGTGTAGTCAAACATCTGACCAGTTTTTCTTCCAGGCAAAATGTACAGCCAGGTACAATTCCTAAAGTTATGTCCACTGTGGAGATTTGTTTTCACCACTGCCCTTCACGGATGTCCTGAAAAAATATAATACTAAAGTTATCCACTTTTGGGTAGTGCCCACACAATGTATAAGGCCATTTATATACCAGCTCCTAGGGTATATTTCGTGAGGCTGTGGGTATACATGAGGGATCAGAACACAGTGTAATAGGAAAGGGACCATTGCATGTGGACTACTTCCTATAAATTATTTGTGCCTTGAGAATATCTCCTGCTCCAATTGCATATATATCATTTTCATTTGATGATGGGTGAACTGTTGTGCATGGCTATCTTGCACATGATAAGGTAGGTCATACTACAACTAGTTTATTATACTCAACTTAATTTACATGGTAATATAATGTTGCTCAGTCCATCGTCCAGTTTCCACTAACAGCCAGTAGCAGGTCCAGAGATGTTTCTCGAAGGACAGTAGTTGTCTGATGATGATAGTAGAGCTTTGCTTCAAACTTATAAGGGCCTCTGCTATACTCCATCTATGCGGACAAGAAAGTGGCTCTCCATAGCACTTCTAGTCCCAAAGACATTTCACGTACTATAGGATTAAATAGATCATATGGCCCAAAGTGCAAATTATCCTGCATCTGATATAAAGCCTCATTTTATTCTAGGCCCCACCCAAAACTAACAGCTTTCTGGATCAGTTGGCAAATTGCCTGAAGTAATATGCACGTGCAATAAACACATTACTTACAAAATAAAAATAGATCCACTAGACCTTGTACCTGTCTCTTTGTTGCAGAATGGCACAAAATTTATCCTTTAGCATGAGTGAGATGTCTCTGAATGTCCATGAAACTAAAGTAGAAATTCATTGAGGTAGTGGGCCTTTGGATTTTAGTTGGGTTTATTTTTTTCCTTCTGACCTGCAAGTTCTTTATCATCAAGTCCAGATTAGTTGCTCCCCATGTTTACTTTGTCAAGTCAGCAAAATGTCAATGATGTATGGACAAGTGTAATAATTTATGGTAGAAAAGACCATCAAGATCTTTTCAAACTAAGCTGTGACACAGGGCTGGGGAGCTGATATGCCTTACATTAGGCAATCAAGGTATTCTTTGGTCTTGTCAGATGAAAATACTATAATTGCTTGTGGTAGCTCTTATGGATAGATAGAAAGAAAAAGTCCTTGACCAAATAAATATCTATATTCCAGGTATCAGAGGATGTGTCAATCTGTGTACACAAGGAAATCACATCTCATAGAGCAGCCACAAGTGGAGTCACCACTTAATTATGCTTATGTTAATCCACTGTTATTCTCTACCCTCTGTACAGGCCAAATAAAGAAGTTAAATGATGTTGTGGTGGGATCCACCATTCCAGCATATTTCAAGCCCTTGATACTAACACTAATCTCTGCAATGCACCCAAGAATGTAATTTTTTATTTACTATTTTCCAAGGTAGAGGCAACCTTAATGGGTTCTATTTGGCATTTTCCACCACAGTAGTCCTTATCCTACAAGTCAGGTAATTGATGTCTGGATTCTGCCAAGTAAAAGTATATATGCTTGGCATGGTGTTACACACTGACCATTCCAGCACTCAGGAGGCTGAAGCAAGAGAATTTATGAAAGTTCAAGATCAGCCTGTACTAGGTAGCAATACCCTGTCTAAAGGGACCCTGTCATAGCTTCTTTGTGGGAATGGTAGAAGGAAGATTTGCAGTGTAACTTTTTGTGTGCACCAGGGTACTTCTTAAAGGAAATTCAGCCTCACTTTCATTCAAGGGGCTCTGTTCTATAAACTGTACCAAGAATGGGAATTGGTTGAATGATTGTGATTCTCTTTTGTTATAAACTAAGGCAGATTTTTGTTCAATTGCAATAAATTTGTTCTACTTAAATAGACTCAGTAAAAATGTAGTAGAGTTTCTTTCTACTTTACCCCTTGAGAACACCATAATTAATTAGTCAAATTCATAGGTGTATATGACTCAAACCATTTTAATCACTATTCTGCCTGTGTATGCTGGTGGCTGAGCACTGTCACTTGGTTCCTGCCATTTCAGGGTGCAATTATACACCTTGTATTTAAGTTTCCCAGATGAGTAACTGTAGTCTTCACATTAAAGTCTGGAAAACACAGAAAAGAAATGGCAGAGATCTCAGAGATTCTGGCACTCTCCTCACAAATTAATTTAAGGTATTATTGACGAGAACATTTCCTGGGCCATCCCAGTGTAAAGGAGTAGGTTTACCTGGAAACCTAGCATTTCCATCTCAATGAGTCTTACCTAGCACTACCTTACATTAGCCTTAGCTAGTATTTACCCATCTCACTGAGTTTTTTAATACCTTTACAACAATAAACAAAAGATAATAGGAATCTCTAGCTCATTCACAGTGGACAACTCTTGATCCATGCTTTGATCAACCAGCAAAAGATATTAACACTGCAAGCTGTGACAGTAAATACAGACTTCCAGTGTAATGGACCCATATCAGCAAATGCAGCCTTATCTACATTTATGTTCTTCCATCATTACCCCACACTCTTAAAATCTATTCCTATAACTGTTCTGGATCTCTACCTGTAAGAATGAGAAATGTTAAGCTATCTCAGAGTACAACTTACCTGCTACTGGGTCACATTGTATACCTCACTTTTAGGATCTTGCTGAGATTTGAGCCTGATTATAGGCCTAGATACAAAAATGGGTTGTGGGGTGGCTCTGAAAAGCATTGGAATTATCTGGCTTGGTAATTGCAGCAGAAAGCTTGTTGATGTTTCTACAGGCAAAGCAGGATTCTGCTTCTCAGACAGAAGTAGCAAGGCTAATACCATAAGGTGAGTGGGTGGATAATATTGCCTCTGGGCTGAGAAAGTCTCTTCCTCTGGCAAAATAAGCATCAGAATTTAGGAGCTCATTGTTCCCGTCCTCATTGTGCTCCACCTAAACATCTCCATTCCAATTTATCGGACCCCATTTTTTCCTCTCAATATCTGTACTTTCAGGGCAGATATCCTTCAAGGCTAAGAGTTAAACCTGTGCTACAATTCAGTGAATCACATGATGGATCCTTGTGTTTGATATTTGGAGACTTTAGCTTTATGGTTGCAGAATAAAAGATTCTTCTCAGAACACACTCGAAAGAGCACATTTTTAAAATATGTTTAGAATTAAAATTTTTATTTTTTCAACACTTTAAGTATGTCATTCCATTATCTTCTAATATTCATAATCTTAAATGAAAAGTCAGTTTGTTAGATTTTTAGAGTTCTCCTTTGCATATTTGTGCTGTTTTCAGAGATTATTTTTCTATTTTTGGTTTGAAAATTGCATTTTTGCATACATTGAGTTTATTGGTTCATTTTAGATGTAGATAATGATCATTTTCATGATAGAAATTTGTACCTATACATGATATATTTTTGTTTTCCTTTTTATTCATTTTAATGAGAAAATAAATTAGCAAAAAAATGCTTCAAAACAGGTTAGTAAGAAGTTACAATAATACATTGCATATTGTTGTTTTCATAGTGGTTATTCAGAGGACAAGATGCAGACATGATATCCGATCTAAACAATATTAGTACAAATCTTTCTTCTCATTGAACTAAGAGAAAGTAGCTGTATATCTATCCTAATTATTTTGTATATACATGTAGATATTTTTTCACTATAAAATGGTCCTTTATTTATAGCCCCCTTATTGTTTTGCTTTGTCAGAGATGGGTGTTCCAATGCTGTTAGAGAAACTGTATAAGGAGAATTCTTTAAAAAGAATTCTTTAAATTCTTTTTACTTGATGGCAGCCCAAATATTGTAGGTACTTGAATTCAGAAAAATAACCCAATATAGTCTAGTAGTCCATAATAGTAGTGGGTTATCAGAAGAACTGGTAATTGTCAGAAGTTGTTGACTTGAGCCTTTTACAGCTCAGCATATTAATATGACATTACTTTTTATACCTCGTGGTTATACTTTTCTGCTGGATGGTTAAGACCAAGTTAAAATAAGACATGTATAACTAAAAATGTAATTTTTGTACCTGACAAGGTCAGTCAAATCCCCTCAGGATTTACCATGAAACCACGTACAGCACCTTGTATATCTTTTGTCAGTGTCAGTCATCTGGATGAGTCATGGTCTTTCTCTCTAGGTGATTCTCCTTAGGCCCACTACATATCATCAATCACTTTCCTCTGTGGCCCCCAAATCTCCTTGATCAGAAAATTTGGGGCATCACTGAGTTACAGGGTGTCACAAAACATGTTCTCTTATATACATGATATATTTTGATTTCCTTTTTTTCCCAATCCTCTCCCTTCAACCCATATTGCCTTCCCTATTTATCAAGCTTAGTTTGCATTTTATCTTTTTTTTTTAATCATTTTTTCCTTTCTCTTCCTTTTGCCCTTCCCCACCCCAGATCTTCTTTCCTTCTGAACAGTTTCTTCCCATTTCACACCACCTATTGTACATTTTGGTCCTTATTTACTCTTTTAGTCTCTCACACCAGGAGGACAATGTGATCTTCACATATGTGAGTCCAATTCATTTCACTTAAGAATATACTCTCAAGTTGCATCCATTTATCTAGAAATCCCTCAAATTACACTTCCTTATGGACAAGTGGTACTACATTATAGTTCTTAAAAAACAACACCTTCTTTATCCTTCCCTTGGCCAATGAGTATTTGGAAACTCATTCGATCAAAATCCAGTATCAAGAGTGGAGAGAAAGAATCTGATTCAGTCATGACTCATGGCCCTGCTTGCACTAGAGGTCCAGCATTCACGTCATCTGTGACAGGACTGGGCTTCACAAGGGAGGGACCCAACATTTAATTGACTTTTTATTTACTAAAAATCTTATTAGTTCTATCTTGAACTTGTCAAGTGCCTTATTGATTTACTTTCTTATCTTCTTTCACATTTTGAAAAATTCAAGATTTTGGCTTTTGGTTTTCACCCCTTCAATCAACGTTGGAGGAAGTTTGGAAATTCTGAAAGCATTTTGTTGGCTTGTATGCTCATGCTTATATTTTTTGTTTGTATGATTTTTTTTTTGTTGAAGCTTGTAAGTTAATTGTAGTGAAAAACTTTTCCTTCTACTATGCAGACTACTTTAGTTGATGCCTACTTTCTACTGGTGGTCTAGGTATGGTCATTGGCCTTTGCCTCTTCCCTGGATTCAGTCATCTCTATGTACTTCAGATGGAAAGTTTCATTATATTTGATCCAATACCCATCTCCATGATTGTTAATAACCCTGAGGCAATCTAGACACTGGCATCCTAAGAGAAGTAATTAACAGTTATGTCATCTTTGCTATAGTAATAAGACCAGCAGGAAGTATAGCATCAGAGTACAAACTTGAAGGACCAATAATTTCACACTCTTAACCACAGAAAATAGAACTAACCTTACATAATAGGGACACTAAAATACAACAAATAGTGACCTACAATAAATATTTACTAAATGGAACAACTTTACTTCTACTAACAATGCAATAATAGTCAACAGTACTAGCATACATTTGGCTATCTAAAGATTCATAGAGTTTATTAGTTATATTAGTAATTATATAAGGGGTGAGGAATTTAAGAATGACAAAAGCAGAATATGAAAAGTTAACCAATGAAGAGCAAGAAGTAGGACAGAAAAGTGGATTGGGGCTATATTGAGGAAGAAAAGGAAATTAATAGTGTTATAGAATAGTCATAGGAAAAAATAAACAAGAAAAAATAGAGATTAAAATATAGTATAGGGCTGGGGAGATGGCTCATGGAATAAGCACTTCCCAGGCAAGTACAAGGGCCTGAGTTCAATTCCCAGTTCCACCAAAAAACAAAACAAAAAAAATCTGAAATCATAAAATATAGCATAAGATATAAAGATAAGGAAGGTAAAATTTTTGAAATTGGAAAATAAGGGAGAAAAGAAAGTCAAAAAGGAAAGGAAAAAAAAATGGGGCCAGGGAGTTAGCTCAGTAGAATAAGCACTTGCCTGGCAAGCACAAGGGCCTGAGTTCAATCCCTGGTTCTGAAAAAAAAAAAAAAAAAAAAAAAAGGGAAAGAAAAACCCAACCACCCAAAAAATCCAATAATGAAAATAAAAAATAATTAAAAATTGAAAAATATCAAAGAAAGGATTAAGAAAAAGAAAAATTTCCAGGTTTTGGTTTTGGATTTGGTTTTGTTTGTTATATTACATTTTTGTCTTTTTGATGTAGGGTCTCACTCTGCAGTTTAGACTGGCCTTGAACTCATTTTGTAACCCAGGCTAGTCTCCCACACACAGAAATCCTCCTGCTTCAGCCTCTCAAGTGCTGGAATTACAAGCATATGCCACCACACCTGGCATTTCTGTTTTTGAATGAGTGGTTTCTTTACAAGATCTCCAGCCAGTCATGATTTTTCTTCCTAGCTTTGGAGCCTATGACTTTTGAGGTACATTTGCTGCCTTAGAGCCCTTTATGTCTGTTTACTGCAGATGGTGTTTACTATTTAAGCTAAGTCATTCCTTGCTCCCTTTGGTAGATGAGAAATGTGCTCAGCCTTATAATCACTGCTGGAGGTAGGCCAAGTGGACATAGATTCAAGTACACTGTTGGGCTTAATGTTGACAGTCAATGGGTCTGGTTGCCCCTTCTCTGCCTGGATGTTATCCTTGTCCAGAGTTAGGTCCTCTAGATATCTTCATTTCTGCTTCCCCATGCCAGGATATCCTAGGAGAAATCATGCATGCAACACACACAATAAAAAGACAAGAAAGAAAGAAGAAAGAAAGAAAGAGAAAAGCATTCACCAGATGGAAGAAGCAGTTAAGTAAATGGAAAAACTAAGTCAACAATAGAAAAATAACACAGTGACAGGAATAAGTCAATACTTCTTGATAGTAACTCTCAAAGTAAAGGGCCCCAACTATCTAATTAAATGAAACATTACTAATCTGTATTATAAAATAAAACTCAAAGGTACAGCATATAAGAGAAGCATTTAATCCAAAAGAGAAATTCATGTATTAAAAATCAAAGAATGGAAAACAATGGGTGGCTGAAAGCAAGTAGAAGTAGCTCTCTGATTTTCAGAAAAGTAGCTTTTAGCTAAAACTGATCAGAAGAGGGAAGGTCACTTAATTAAGATGACAATCCAACAAGAAATAACAGTAGAAATATATATTCATCAAATACTGTCACACCCAACTTATTAAGCAAACACTGCTCATAAATATCTTCTTGGTGCTGGTGTCAGCTCAAAAGATCAAAATGCTAACAGAAATACAGAGAAGCCAGGCTTACAAGTTTCTTTCTCTGCCCTTATATTCATCATTCTACAAAATCTCAGGACATGGGAAAAAGCATAGACAGTTGTCATAATGTAACATGCTTGGTCTGTAGACAAAATTGCAATAAAGTACCAGCAAGAAACTTGTGTGGGTGAGATAGCTCAGTGGACTAAGCCCCTGCTTAGGTAAGTGCAGGGCCTGGATTTGATCCTTGGCACCACACGTGGCACTGGCTCTGCACCTGGGCATGCTGAGCAGCCTCCTCCGGGAGGGCCTGCTCCACACTCATCTCCGCCGCTCCAGCGTTCAGCTGTTCTCCCAGTCATCACGCTCTGGTTTCTTAATACCCTGAACGAAGACTAGGAGAAAATTTCAAGGCAACTCAGTGTTCAACCTGTGGCAAGGATGTTGATGGCTGCTCTTAGTCAGCATTATGGTGCTAATTGGGAGCAAAAGCAACACAGATGGACTTTTAAAAGTTAGATTTTGACTTTAAAGGAACCACAAGTAAACTTGAAGCCAAAGAGGATATGTTTGCGGAAGATATTCAAACAATGCAAAATTAAACACATACTTTCATTGGGAGAAAAAATCCTTGAGGGCATGTTAGGAATATACAAGATTCCATCCATTTTTAGGCTCAAGGGTGCAAAATGTGAGCTTCATTTGAGAAGAGAGCCCCTGTAAAATTGTTCGGGAAGAGCTTCCTGGAGAATTGGTTCCCTAGGAATGCTTTCACCATGCTCAACTTTTCATACCGTTGGAGGTTTTGCAGCCCTGTTCTAAAAGTATCTGTTTATTGCTTAAGCCAGTGGCATATCATCCATGTCATTCTGGTTATTTTCGTATGAAAAAATGCAAGTGGGTCATGCAGGCTTCCTTCAAGATTTCAAAGGAAGGGTTACATGGCCAGGCAAATTACCCCTGACACTGGTAGTTGCATGATACTGTTGTAAAAAATGATGAAAGTGTAGTGAAGATCCCCCAGAATTAGGATACTCAAAGAATGGGCCATATTTGTTAAGAAAAGCATCAGACAGTAAGTGGAGCCAACTTAAGAAAAAGGCCATGAGCACTGCAACTGACAAAGCCATAGGTGATGTTGCCCAAAACCTCTGGAACTCACAATTCATTACCATGTGTCCTGCATGCCAGACACAGAGCTATTGGACTAGTTTGCCCTGTTGGGGCATTTACTTTTACACAGTTTTTTTCTATCCTTGGGTATTGCTATTTTAGAATGGGAATTTTTATCCTATACCATTTCATGTTAGGACTAAGTAACTTGCTTTCTGAATATTATAGGAAATAAGAGTTTGCTTAAGTCTCACAGGAGATTCTGACTTGGACTTTAGTTGTGATTTTAGGAAAGATATTATTGCACTTTTAGTTTTGGGCAAGATTTTTGTATCATCTTATGTAGCATCATAAACTTGTTATTGCATTTATTTAGAGTTTAAGTACAGTTTTTTTGTTTTGTTTTGCTTCTTGGGTTTTTTTTGGCAGAATCCGGGATTGAACTCAGGCCCTTGCACATGCCAGGGAAGCGCTTATTCTACTGAGCCAACTCCCTGACCCCTAAATACAGTTTAAGGAATTGTTTTGAGTTATTATATTGACAGGGTTTTGGATATGATGGTTAGGGTTGTTCATTAACTTTATTCACCTGGGAGCTGCCTAGGGCCAGCTGTGTGGGTGGGCCATGGGGTGGTGACTTCTGTTCCCTTCCTCTGGTACTTGTACTGCGCTCTGCATCTTGACTACTATGAGCTGGGCACCCTTGCTCTAACATTCCCCCACCAGTCCCTGCAGAATATTTGTCTCTTGGAGCCAACTATTCTTTGCTAAGTGTTCTTAAAATACATGTCAAATAAATTTCTCCTTTGAGTTGCATCAAGTAATTTGTCCCACTAATGGGAAACCTAATACATAGAGTGATTATAATTGACCAGAATTTACTCTGTATTTTCTACGGAAAAGAGTTTTGAACTTTCTTACCACAGAGAAATAATAAATATCTAAAGATACATAAGCAAAAAAAAAAAACAAAGTTACATAAGTGCTAATTGCCCTCACTTGACCATTATATATTTCATTTTTGTATTGCATGTCACAATGATAATATTATCTTATGGATACTGGGCATTTAACTCAGGACTTGCACTGAGTTACATACTCTGCCACTGTAAAAAAAATTTTAAACTTTTGGACTGCAGAGGTAGCTCAGTGGTGTAAGCACATACCTGGCAAGTATGAGGTCCTAAGTTCAATCTCTGATACCACATGTCATGCCAGCCCTAGAACTCCAGATGCACCATGCCAGTCCCAAAACCAGCTCTCATGTCACACCTGTAATCCCAGTGCTGAGGAGGCTGAGATAGGAGGATCACTATGAGTCTGAGCTGCATAGTGAGACCCTGTACCAAATAAATAAATAAGTAATAAAAATAAAAATAAATAAATACAATTTTGAGAAATAGTCTTACCAATTTTTTTCCAGATACCAAATTTCTTTATTTGAAGGAATTGAAGAACTTAAGTAGATGGTCTGATACAGTTTATAGAAAAGGTTAAGGTAGCCCCAACATGCATGTGCTGCCTTGGTGACATTAGCTCTCATTGTCACTGTCCCCAGGGTATGCTTGTCAAACAGGTACTCCGCCATGCTGGACTCGGGGGCTCCCATCCTGCGCAGGGAGCTCTCGCGGTCACCCAGCTCCTTGATGGCCTTCACCTGCGCATCCAGGTAGTGCGTCTCGGTGAAGTCCCACAGATGGGGTCGTTCTTACCAGCGGCTGGCCTGTGCAGCTCCGGGAGGGCCTGCTCCACACTCATCGCCGCCGCTCCAGCGTTCAGCTGTTCTCCCAGTCATCACGCTCTGGTTTCTTAATACCCTGAACGAAGACCAGGCCACCGCGCTGGATCTGCAGCTTCATGAGCTTCTCGGTGCGTGCTCTCTCCTCGTGAGTCTGGTGAAGGAAGTATTTGCTGAACTTCTTCGAAGCCACATCATCACAGCCAAAGTAGTAAGACGAGGATGGACAGGTAGAGGTAGGAGGTGGAGGGCTCCAGGTCGATCAGGCGGTTGGTGGCGGCCTCGGCGTCCTGGTGCCAGTTCTGGGCGCTCGTGGGGGCGAGGCGGGTGTCCTGGCGCTGCCTGGGCTGCAGGGGTGCGGGGCCGAGGGCGGCCGAGGGCGGCCGAGGGCGGGCGAGGGCTGGGCTTGGTCGAGCACTGTTGAAGCAGGAGACCCCGGCGACCTCGGCAGAGAACCAGTCTTACAAATTTTTGTAGGATGTTTAACTTGAAGTCTTCCTGATTCAGCCTCCCAAGTACTGGGGTCTACATATGTTAAAACTGTGCTAAACAAATATAATGTGTTTAAATTAAAAACTAAAAATTCGCATTAAAAATCTATTCACACATGTGCACTGGGACATTAACTTTTTCTTGAATGGAGAAGTTTCTGTCTTCCCCCACGTCTCATTTCTTTCATCTAGCAGTTTTGTGTCTGCCACTTGAGCCAACCTCCTGAAAATTCCAGCTCAGAACTGCTAATCATGTGAATGTCAAGTATAGATTTTAGAATTCATTACTAACCAATGTGATCGTTAATGGTGAGCTGTCACTGTGAAGGGCGTCACCCCAGAGCCTAGTAGCTTAGGAAAAAATAAAAAGATAGAACTAATCATGAATGGTTTTAAATAGCTCTAGTCTACTGAAGAGATGCATTTTTTTGTTGCCATCACCTGTGGACATCCATCTCCATTTTTCTCAGTTTAATTCAGGCTCATACCAGTGACTCTCCAGGGAGCTGAAGGCCTGTGGTCTTGAGGTTTTGTTGATCCTTTTACAGCTTTCAGCTTTTGGTCTGAGCATCTACGGGTCCTCTGTGTAATTAGTGCCCAAAAGGTCACTGTACCTCTGATCTGGTTCTGTAAGCCCATCTAATACATCATCTACATAAAGAAGTGTGTGTGTGTGTGTGTGTGTGTGTGTGTGTGTGTGTGTATTAATGTGTGTGTATTCCTCTAGAGAAACCTAACATACACATGAAAGAATTCAGTATCTCATTTCATCTTCTAAGACCTAAAACCTCTCAGAAAAATTGTCTTGCTCTAGTTTGAATGACACTCTGTGTAGTCTCATATCAATGTACTGAGTCTCTTCCTCCCACGCTCATGTGTACACTCTTATTAGCAAACAGATTGTAGAATTTATCAGTGAAAAAACATTACTTATTGGGAAAAATAAGTAAGCAGAGTTTATCTAAAAAATGTAGGGCTGCTTTGCTGTCATCCTACTCTAAAGTAAGCATAAATAATGGAGAAAACCAATGTTATAGAAATGCACTATTAGACTACATTGACTCATGGGAACTGAGGGGCATGGAATTGGAGCAAATTTTAGAACACAAATATTCAACTCACCACCTTGTACCTGCCTCACCACATGGTTTTGCTTTATAAAAATCCCTGGAAAAAGCGGGGCATGGTGGTGCATGCTTGCAATCCCAGCACTCGGGAGGCTGAGGCAGGAGGATTGTTGTGAGTTCGAGACCAGCCTGAGCTACAAAGTGAGCTTAAGGCCAGCCTGAACTGCATAGTGAGACCCTGTCTCAAAAAGACAAAAAAAAAAAAAATCCCTGGAAAAAACAGATTCCTGGACAACCCACTCAACTCCCTTTCTTGGACAGAAGCTTTCTTTCCTCCAACAAATATATTCTGCTCTTCAAAAAAATTCAATTTACTTTCTGCAATTATATTATTGTTGATTCATCGTGACTAATGTATCTCCAGGGAAAAAAGAACACGTACACTTCTGGGAGATTTTGCTCGTGTAACTGTATGTGAACGTGAATGGGCAGCACGGGGAATGTTCTGCAGGCTGAGGGTTCAGCTTGAGTCCCAGTTGTTGTCTGCTATCTTAGACACACAGGCATAAGACCTGACATTCTAGATGAGCCTTACATGGCATGAGGCCCTCCTGAACTGTGTGTCCCACATCACACTTTGCATTCTCTGACACAACCACATGACATTGTTTCCATTGATGTTCGTGAAAATGGCTTATTGACAGACCTACAACATAAATTCCCCAAGATGAAGTTGTCTATGGGGCTTTTCTGTCAGTGAAATTGAATCAAATCATAGCAGATTCTGTTCCTGAGGAACAGGAGGTATGATCCTGAAACATATTTTTCAACTTGTGTTGATCACCTGAACACAGGATCTCAGATGCAGGTCTCCAGGGTATATATAGTTCCTGAGTCCTTCAGAGAGGTTGGGGTGGAAGGGTTGGAAGTCATAGGTATTCTCTCCTTACTGCATAGCAATAAACATACACCACAGTGCACCCACACATGTCATTGTACATACTGGCTGACATAGCAGTTTCTACTTCTGCTTGGTGTTACAGATTTACAGGCAATTCCAAAATGTTCACTCTGCATTTTTTCTTCTTGATTCCCTTCACCTTGTATACTGTTACCACTCCCAGAGGTTTTCTGAGAACAAGTGACAATGTATACAAGAATGGAGATGTGGTAATTGATGTCTTCTTCCCCTTTATATAGAAAAAATACAATGGGCTCTGCAAGTCCTAATATACTGCTTTCCTCAGAGTAAATGCCTTTTTATTTATTTTCTGTTAGATAATCATGATTAATAATGCATTACAGAGCTATGGATGGGTAGTTTAAAACACTGTCTCTAGTTCTGTTTACCATGACAACATCATACAGAACTTACTTGAAATGTATTTGACTGTTTTCCTGTACGAAAGGAGAAAGAGAATATGTTTGCTTTACTTCCTGTTCTTTCCAGTTTTTAGGTCTGAAAGCAAACAGTAGCCTCCACCTTATTCCACAACCTTTTCCCTTCTTCCTGATACATGCCACTTTTTGAAGTCAATTTTTGTCCCTCAAAAACACAATCCAAGCCACTGTCATATGTTCATTACAAGGAAGATTCACCAGGTGGCCCTTCCTTCAAAAACTACTAGTGCTTTTGGCAGACTTACCAAGAGAAAGCACACAAAGATTCACATAGATGCAATTAGAAATGAAAAAGATGAAATCATAACAAGGTTGGAATCCAGGGAATAGTAACTACTTTGAAAAAATATACTCCAACAGATTGTCAAATTTTGAAGAAATGGACAGATTCTTAAACTCATACAAATTGCCAAAGCTAACTCCAGAAGAAACTAATGCGCTGAATAATCCAATAGCAAGCAGTACAATTAAGCACAGTAGTAAAGAATTTACCAACTAAAAAAAAAAGACCAGGACCTGATTGATTCACTACTGAATTCTACAAAACATGTAAGAATATGTTTATATATTTACATATTTATATATATCAGCATAATTTATAATAGCTGAATCTTGGCGACAGTCCAGATACCCATCAACAGACTAATTACTAAAGAAAATGTGGACAGAGGACTGAGGATGAATGCCAGGGGTCTTGGATCCCAGCTAAAGGACAGTATTCCAGTTGCTGGACTTGTAGCAAGTGGACCTTTTGTACGACATGATCTTCTTTGGAAAGGGTACATGGTCAAGTTTTTTCCATGTATGAAAAATGAACTGTTACCAAGTCATGCTCTTCAATTATCAGAAAAAAATTTCCAGCTCAACCAAGATAAAATGAATTTTTCCACACCAAGAAACATCTAAGGTCTGTTTGCTCCTCTAAAATTACAAATGGACTTCAAAGCAGTACAGCAGGTTCAGCATCTTCCATTTCTTTCTAGCTCAGACCTTTCATTGGATATTCTGAGGGGTAAGGATGAGACCATCGGATCTGAAGATATTCTCAGTGATCCATCCCAAAGAGAGCTCATGGGGGAGCCACACTTGATGGTGGAATACAAGCTTGGTTCACTGTGATACATGTGTGTGCTGTGCACAAACCAGATGGGCGCATCATATTGTAGTTGTCTTTTGTTATAATTTGATGTATACGACATTAAAAGTGGTGGCATCTGAGAATTTTTGCCTAATACTATCAGTGATGATTTGAAATTATTTGAGTCCTTGGTTTATAGCTCTGCAACAGTTGAAAACACTAAAGGGAGATTATTTTAAAGATCCTAATTTGTGTAAAACAGTGGGCTTTCCTATCTTTCAGAGTGTTTCCAGTGAATATTAGAATTGTCCACAGGTTCAAGTTCAACCTACCCTGTAGGTATTGCATCAGTTTAATTTCAAATGAATATTATTAAAACTTGAGCCTACATACTTCATGATAGCATCTTTAAGAATAAACATATATAAGGAATACCTGAGCTCCTGAATGTTTCTGTTTGTGAGCATTTGATTTGCAAACAAAGGTGTTCAGCAAATTTTGCTTCTGTTCACGAACTGAATCAGGTAACAAACATGACTGCTGCTGTCTTCCCCAAAATCATTAAACAAATTAAGTTTATATAAAAAAAAGAAAATGTGGTATTTATATTCAACAAAATATGACTCAGCCATAAAAAGAATAAACTTGACAGATTTATTTTAGATAAATAGATGCATCTCAAGGCCATCATCTTAAATGAAATAAATCAAAATATATCACAGAAGTTTAAGTTTTGTGTTGTTTTTCTCATTTGAGAAATACAAGGTGAAAATAAGGAACAAAATGAAGGATAGATATTGGGGAAGTAAGAACTTTTTCCACTAGGCAAGGAAACAAGGGAGGTGGAAGGGTCAAAGGAAGGAAGACAAGAGGGATTTTTTAAGAAGTGAGAAAAGTAATGGAAATAGAGATTTTATAAATAGAGAAGGGAATAGCAAAAAATAATTAACATATCATGTATATACACGTTCTCCATGATGAATATGGTCATACAGAAGTATTGCAAACATGTATTAATAAAAAAATATTTTTTGGCAGAACTGGGGATTGAACTCAGGCCCTTGTGCTTGCCAGGGAAGTGCTAATTCCACTAAGCCATCTCCCCAGCCTCCAAAAATAAATAAAATTTGAAAAAATAAAAAACAACTATGAAATACCTCCCTCTCAGTAATGGAATGGTAGAAAGTAAACTGAGGTTTATACATACAAAGTTTAATAGCAACTAAAATGAAAATTATTTAGATTATCAGATAAAACAAAATAATAAATTCAAATGTGAAGAAATCAGGGTACAAAAGTATTTGTGTAATTTATCATCAGTAAACAATTTAAAAATCACACAGGCAGTATACTTTTGATTTTCTGAAGTAAACTTTAAAAAAGTTCATGAAGAAGGCTAGAGAGCCTAAAACCAAAGAATCTGCTCACTCAGGGAATGAGCTTCAGGCCCGGCATGTGGGGACAAGTGTTCTGGATCCCTCTAAGTGGTGTTCTGCAGGAGAGTCTTTTGCTATGGGAAGACTTAGAGGGTGGGAGGACAGCATCTGAAAGACACAGAGCAGCTGCCCACTTGGGTCCATGTGTAATTTTGTTTCCACATACACTAGAATTTCTGTCCTTGTTTGTCACAGTAACCTTGTTATATACTCTTTTATCCTTAACCTACTTCACTATGCCCTTTCCTCCTTGAGGTTAGCAAGGAGAGCAATGAGCAATGGGAGTGACTCTGGAGCTCACAGTGAACTTACTCGTATGATGTGTTACTGGATCTATGACACATGAGAAAATGAAGAACTAGGTGAGCACCACACATACTCATGAACAGCTCTGTCCTCTGCAGACACATGTCCATGGGCAAGTAAACATTTTGCCCAATATTTTATAATTGAATTGAGGAGAGTCAGATAAACTGCTTATGTAAAGAATTGTTTATATGTCACATTTCATAATTATTAATCAGAAAATTCTTCCAACATCTCTCTTTTTTTTTTTGCTTTTTCTTATTTACTTTTATTCAGTCAGTCCAGAAACTTCACTGTCACTGTGACAAAGCAGTTTTAAAAAATAAGAAAACTTGGGAAAAAAAGAAAACTTGGCCAGCTAAATAGCTCAGCAGATTAAAGTGCCTAGACCCGCCGTGCTGGCCCCGCCCCCGGGGCACACTGAGATGGCACTTGAGACTGGGCGTGGTGGTGCACACCTGTAATCCCAGCTCTTGGGAGGCTGTAAACAGGCGGATCACTACAAGTCCGATCTGGTAGTGATACCCTGAACACCCTGTAAACCCTTCCCTAAATACAAAAAAAAAAAAAAAAAAAAGAAAGAAAGAAGGAAAGAAGAAAAAAAAAGAAGAAAGAAAGAAAAGAAAGAGAGAGAGAGACAGAGAGAGACAGAGAGAGAGAGAGCGAGAGAGAGAGAGAGAAGAAAGAAAGAAAGAAAGAAAGAAAGAAAGAAAGAAAGAAAGAAAGAAAGAAAGAAAGAAAGAAAGAAAGAAAACTTTTCTATAGGGAGCCTATAAAAAGCAAACACTTTATTGTCACCCCACCCAAATTTCAAAATCCTCAGCTCTGAGGAGAATGACACTGGTCCTCTTGTTCTGGCAATGTCAATTGACATGGGAGCTTTGTGACCTGATTTAGTCCTGTAGTAGTACTTACATGCTTACATAAGTGCATTTACTTTGGCCGCTACAGAATCATTAGCATGGTGTCTATTCTAGACCTAAGGCTGGGTTAGAGGTATTAGAGTCTTGTGAGAAATTTCTATTCTCACCATTCTCAGTTCATTACAGTCTGTTTTTCCCTCCAAGTCAGAAAATGTTAACTGTGGCCGTACGTTATAGGACCTGGGAAGAAGGGTTTGTTCTTAATCCAGGCAAGGTGGTGGCCTTGTCAATAATATATACAAAAGAAGCAAGGATGAATAAACTGTAAAAATGCTATAATAATGGTTAGAACTTATTTAGTCCTCATAGATGTACCTATGTTATACTTTATGCCTCAGCCATAAAAAGAACTAAAAGATTGTTACCATTTTATACATAAGAAGACTGAATCCTCAAGAAGTTAAGTATATGCCCAACCTTTCACAAAATGTAAGTATTAAATTATAACTTCAGACCAAGATATACTTGCTCTTAAATCTTTTTGAACCATTCTAATACTTTGTACAGTGTCAGTAGAAAACTAAACACTTTACACACATTTTGAAGAGTTTATTTAAATAAAAATTGCCTGCAAATTACATGACATGAGAATTTAGCCCTGTGAACTCTTTGTGAGATGATTATTTCTAATGTGAAAAGGATTATTTTATTAAAAGCATTCTTTTTGTAGTTGACCCTGTTCTTCACAATTGCAATGAGCTAGGTTTATAGAGTATAAAAGTTTTTCCTTTCAGCAGTGGAAACGTAGTTCTATGGGCCGAGGACTTTGCATATGATGTGCTTCTGGCCATAATAGATAAACATTTCTTGACATATCATAATCCCTAGGTCTTCCAAAGGGATTATACAATGCTTCAAAGTAGGTTTCACTTGCAACTTTCTCACCAAGCCTGTCTAACACCATGAAGACTTGTTTTCAGTTTAAGTTTGTATCCCACTCTTGATAGGTGTGGCCTATATTGATCTCTTTTTTTCTTTAGATTCTGAAAAATTATCAAGACAACAAACCTATCACCAGACTATATTTGATGAAAAGAAATTATTTCATATCTAAAGAATGAGTACAAATGACTAGCATTGCAGAAAGCCACTGTACCAAAAGATTTTAAAGCACTGCCTTCTAGAAGGATATGTGAGCAGGATTGTCTCAAAACTTAGCATAAATGAAAAGCATGTTGCAACAGCCTTCAGTGACAGCCCAGTAGATGGTTATCATCTTACTGCTCTTTCCCTGATTCAAATCCTTAATTTCTTATAACTGCAATTCGGTATATACCTTTCTTCTTACAAAAATGTGAAGATGACCTTTCTACTGGAACTACCATCTTCCAGTAATTTGCCAAAATGAAAACACAAAGGGCAAGAGAAGAGGAACCCGGTATATGTTTTCCAGGCATTTTAGAAAACATGGGGTTGTTCCTTTGGCCACATACATGTGAATCTACAAAAAGGGTGATGTTGCAGACATCAAGGGAATGGGTACTGTACAAAAAGGAATGCCTCACAAATGTCACTATGGAAAAACGAGAAGAGTCTACCCAGCATGCTGTCGGCATTGTTGTAAACAGCAAGTTAAGGGCAAGATACTTGCCAAGAGGATCAGTGTGCGTATTGACACATTAAACACTCAAAAAGTCGTGATAGCTTCCTGAAACATGTCAAGGAAAATGATCAAAAAAAAAAAAGAAGCCAAGAAAGAAGGTTCCTGGGTTCAATTGAAGCACCAGCTTGCCCCTCTCAGAGAAGTGCACTTTGTGAGGACTGATGGGAAGGAACCTGAGTTGTTGGAACCTGTTCCCTATGAATTCATGGCATAAACCGAGGGTGTTGCTCTGCCATTCGGTACCTAATTGCCAGTGTTCTAGGTTCCATGTAAAAATGAAATCATCCTGTGTTGTAAAGGAGGTTTACTTAGTTGAACAGGTGCCTTCTTACCTCAGAAATATTTGCAGCAGATGTTCACTGTACCTAGTAATTGTGTGTGATCTTTACTCTCCAGTGTTTTTCTTGCTAAAAGTTATTGCTGAGGTATTGTGCAGGTGTATACCCAAATATTCAAATGTTTATAAAATGTTTATATTGGCTTGAAGATCCTGAAATCATCATGGGGAAAAGATGTATCAGATTAAAGGAAGTCACTTCAGAAACAAATGTAAGTCCATTTCAGTTAAATAAATTGTTAAAAGCAAAAAAATATGTGAGGATGGTTTTATTCTTTGAATATGCTCAGCAGGTTATTTCTAAGCTACAGAAATTCAGCATAAAAAGATCCTTTATAAAACAAAAGAAACAGAAATTTAAAGAGTTCCCATATGTGTCATCAGCTTTGGATTTAGCTGTAAGTGTGAAAAGACACGGTGGTAGGGTTACATTACAGTTCCTATAGGGAAATGTGCAGGTCTCTCAATGGAAACCCAAAACATCACTCTGACAGAACAAAACCCCACATACAAGCACGGTGACAGCAGGTGAACTGATGATCAAGACAGCTACTAAGTGACTAAGGGAAAGATGATGCATTATAAATAATATTGAGAAGGATGGCTTTTGATCCAGGCAGGATGCAAGATTTTCTCACATTACTCAGAATTGTACATGCAGTTTAAATTTTATGAATTATTTATTTCTGGAATTTTCAGGCCATGATTATGAAACTGCAGTAATCAAGGCCTCAGATAAAGGGAATACAGCATTACATAATGTAGGGGAGTGCGGATATTTTGCATTTTTAGTTTGTGTTCTTGTTAGTGCCTGTCTACTTTCTAGTTAATTCATTTTGAGCATACTTAACATTTTTCAGTGATATATTACAAAATCACCTGCAGCACTGAGAGAAATCAAGCACATACCATTTGAATTACATGAAGATGTAATGGTTATCAATTTATAAGTGAACTGAGCTTGAGCCAATTTTCCAAAATCAGAAAAACTTTCAAAATCTGAAAGATTTTAGGCACCAATTATTCAAAATACAGGCTATTCAACATACAGCAGATTCTGTGCTTATAGATAAAATAATGGCCTTTTGTAAGTATGTTTCATGACACCACAAAAACTAAGAATCATCTCTCCACCTTGGCTAGAATTAGTAATAAGGTTTATAATGTATGTTAACATTCCCAGGGCCACCTTATGAAGAAAGAAAGCAAAAGTTCCCATCCTGGTTTCAAACAAGGTGGCTGCTTTTTTACTTTGTTTATGAAGCACCATTTTTTTCTGAAGAAACAGATAAGGCTCTTCCTACATTCCTGCCATTTTAGCAATAGCTCCTAAGGCCATTATTCTGGCATACCAATCAGGCCTCGCAACTTGCTGAAAGTTAAGCAACTGAGACAATTCTAGAACTTGATTTAACATACACGTATTGAGTAACTAAAATACGTCAGCCCTGTGCTATGTACCAGGCCTATTCCTTCGGTATGTACTAGAGCTTGCCCACTATGGTCCGTGATTACTGTGACATGTGCAGATGGCAGCCAGTTTTCACAACCATGAATTACTTTTCATTCATTACCATGAACATCATTACCTCTCTCTTGATTTGGGGGGGTTGTTTTGTTTAATTTTTCAGAATTATTTTTTATTTTAAAGAGAAAAAAAGCAAAACAGTTTCAAAAGGTCAGTGGGAGCATCACGATTATTAACATGTTGTGTATCTGCAATAGTCTTAGTAGTAGTTATTCAGAGTACAAGATATGGTCACGATACCTTGTCCAAACAATATCATCACAAAGCTTTCTTTTCAATGAACTAAGATAAGCCAGCTGTATGACTATCTTTTTTCTTAATTCAATTTTATTTTATTTTGAAGGGTAAAAACAGAAGCAAAATCAAATAGAAAAAACAAGACACAAACAGGGTAACATATAACAATACACATGTTATAGGAACCAGGGAGATAGCTCAGTAGAATAAGTGCTTGCCTGTCAAGCACAAGGTCCTGAGTTCAATCCCTGGTACCACAAAAAAAAAAAAAAAGTTCATGGCATTGATAGTGATAACAATGTGTATAAGATGGATAAATAAAAATGTGATGTCTATAGCATCTTTAGGAGCATAAGTTACAGATTTTCAGAACAGGAGCAGCTAATTAATAATGGCTGTTAGATTATCTATTTTTATAGTCAAATCTGTTGCTCAGATTAACAGATATAGTTCAGCAAGGTTGGGGAAATAATTGAACATTGGTGCTTGCTTTCAAGAAATCTTAAATTTTTTCCTTGTCTTTTTCATTTTAATTTATTTTTAAGAGAGTATAATAATTGATAATTAGAAAAGTTACGCATTTAGAAGACCAAGGTGAGAGGTATTCAACCGTGAGTTTTGCATTACATATCACTGTCCTCCATACTCATATCATACATACTGCATACAGTTAGTCAAGGTGAAAATTCTGAACACTAACTGCTATTGTCAAAAAACTGATGGAAATTTTTAGCACAACCATCTCAGCCACCCTGCATATACACTTGCATGGTTTTCCTGCCTTCCTTTTTTCCTATCTTTTTCTCTCATCTTCATTGTTTAACCCTTAAGTTATGGTTCTTTCCATTTTACTATGTCTATTATACCTTTAAGGTTTTATTATTTCAGGTTCTTGCACTCGGGAGACAACACGGTTTTTACACATGTGGGTCTGATTAACTTCACCTATGAGCACAGCCTCCAGTTGCATCCACTCGCCTATAAAGGCTTTGAGCTTGCCTCTCTTTATAGCTGAGTAGGACACCACTATATAAAACACCACACCTTCTTCATCCCCTCCTCCGGTTATGGGCATTTGGCTCTGACAAGTTGTGCTGCTGTAAGCGTGGTACACATATGTCACTATGATGTGGTGCTTTCAGTTCTTTTGGGAAAATACACAGAAATAGCTGGATTGAATGGGATTTCCAGTCCTAGTGTTTTGGGGAGTCTCCACACTGATTTCCATAGTGGAGAAGGGTTCCTTTTTCCCTGCAGTCTCTCCAACATTTGTTATTAGTTGATTTCTTTATGATAGCCATTCTTTCTGGGGTGAGATGATATCTCAATGTTGAGGGTTTTGTTTGTTTCTTTTGTTTGTTTGTTTTTGCTGGAACTAGGATTGAACTTAGACCCCTGCACTTACCAGGAAAGCACTTATTCTACTGAGCCATTTCCCCAGACTCAGTGTTGTTTTAATTTGCATTTCTTGAATGGCCAGTGCTCTAGAGCATTTTTTCATGTATTTATTTGCCACTTATATGTCTTCCTCTGAGCAATGAGTATTCATTTCACATGCACATTTTGAAATTGGGTCTTTAAATTTGGGGGCTGAATTTTTTTTAGTTTTTCATATAATTTATTTTTTTGAAATTTTAATTGCTTTTATTGGAAACTGCACTGAACACTGTCTTTTTGGGGCTTTTTTGGCAGAACTGGGGATTGAACTCAGGCTCCTATGCTTGCTAGGGAAGTGCTTATTCCACTGAGCCATATCCCAGGCCCCAAAGGGAGGAGAGCAAAAGCCTACAGCACCCGGTATTCCCAGGCAGTCTCCCATCCAAGTACTAACCAGGCCTCACCCTGCTTAGCTTCCAAGATCAGATGTGATCAGATGCATTCATGGTGGTATGGCTGTAGACTGCACTGAACACTAAATGTCCATCTTTACAATAAAAAAAATACAGTAATGGTAACAAAATATGCTTCAAATAGCCATTATTTTTCTGTTGGGACTATTTAAAGGTCTTCTTTTGTCACAAAAATGGGAATGTACCTATACAAAGGTTCAAAATAGGCCATCTTTTTTTAACAAAAAGACTATGAATAGAACATGTAACTAGTTGATACAAATCTACAAATCTAATAGGAGTTCATTCACATCTAATAACACATCTGAAGTGTTCTAGTATAAAATATCATGTGAAAAAAAGAATGTATCGGTTTCTTAAAAAGTGAGTTCATTCATGGACAATCTGACAAGTTACCATAAAAAGTGTTTCCTGAGACATAAGGAAATGCAACATTATTCTTCTTGAATCCTTATAGTTCAAGATTTTCCACTCAGTAAGATTGCTGAGAATCTGAAACTAAGAAAATATACTTGAATAAAAACAGCTTGTGAAATGTAATAATTATTTCTTTCTTTCTTTTTTGCATCATCAGAGGTATGACCAACAAGCAATTTGCATGCTCAGTATGCAGTTCAGGTGTGAGAGATACTTCTTGGTACAAGAGTCTGTATTCTTCAATCTGTAAGTGCAGATGTCTTAATAGGCAGTTTTCTCCCCATTTTGTAGCAATTTAATTTTCCTATTGGTAAAAAGAGGTAACCAACCCCTGTAGACCAAAGGGACTAGAGTCATAAGATGGGGAATTCCTCTTAACATTTTTTTTTTTTTTGGTGTTTGGAACTATTGATGCAACATTCTAGAACAAAGTGTTCAGGACCTGCTGTGTCCAAGGGGACTGATAAAGGAAAAAGCTCTATTCTTTGTGATTTGATGCACAGATGAAAAACTTAACACACAACAACAGAAGCTGGTCATTAATAAGTCATTTCCTCATCTTTCAGCGCTTCTGTAAGCTGACATCTTCAATTGTCTAGCTCTTGTAACTTTGACACTGCAACATCAAAGATGTGTATGTCCAGGATCAAGACTTTTCTTTTAGTTCAGCCATTTTTTTCACTGTCTCTTGGTCCCAAGTTTATGCAAATGATTACTTGTCAGTATTCTCTGCTGTTGCTCGTTAGGGTGCTCATGTTTTGTGGCTTGGTCAGGAGAAGGAGCTTGGGAAGGATGTGCTACTATAGGGAGATTGTGAGTCACTGGGATGCCTCCAGGGTAATCCCTTCCTCAGCTGCAGGAAATCCTCCTCGAGCCACACCTACAATCCCTGGTGGATACCTGTGTGTGGCACCGTTGAACTCAGGGTGAATTGCATGCTGGTCTATTACTAACTAAGGAGCTGATGTGATGAAGAATTCCTTGTTAATACAGTTTCCTTTTTTAAATTAATTTTATTGAGAAACAAGTAGCAATGAGACAGTTTTAAAACCGATTAGTAAGACAGTTTCAATAATTAATACACTGCATATTGTTGTCTTCATAGTGTGTATTCATAGTACAAGATGCAGACATGATATCCTGTTAATACATTAATACAAATCATTCTTCTCATTGAATTAAGAGAAACTAGCTATTTTGTATATGCAAATAAAAAATGGTCCTTCATTTGTATCCCCCTTTTTTTTGGTTTAGTTTTGTCAGAGATGGATATTCCACTGCCATTTAAATATTGTAGGTGAGCACATTCAGCAAAATAATCCAATATATTCCAGTAGACCATAATAGTAGTGGGTTACCTGTAGGACTGGCAATGTCAGAAGTTGTTGACTTGAGCCTTTTATAGCCCAGCATATTAATATGCCTTTACTTTTTATACCTTGTTTTTATACTTTTCTGCTGGATGGTTAAGACCAAGGTAGAGTAAGACCTATATAATAAGAAATGTAACTTTTGTACCTGACAAGATCAGTCAAATCCCCTCAGGATTTACCCTGAAACCTGTACTGCTGTTTGTAGTGTCAGCCATGTGGATCACTCATGGCCATTGCTTGACCAATTTGCTCTCTATGAAAGCCTGAGAGAATGTTTTCTCTCCATGCAACTCTCCTTAGGCACACTCTATATCGTCAATCACTTTCCTCTATGGCCCCATAATCTCCTTGATCAGTAAATTTGGGATAAAACTGAGTTACAGAATGTTACATTACATGTTCTCCTCTGTCCTGAATCCTTACTGACCTTGAAAGGCTACGGCCAGAATGTTGGCTGTCCTTGAAGACCTTCTTTTTCTCTAATTTTTGGTCTGCAAACTTAAGTTGTTAACCCTCCAGAAGAGAAGCTTAATGATATTATTACCCTTTAACATAGGCAGTTAAGCTTAACCTCACGATCTGTCTGAGTACCAAACATCTTAGATGTAACATGGAACAGGTATTTTCTATCAAGTATTGATATGTTAAGCTTTAAATCCCTACAGAATGTAACAGTTTCTTCAGCTTTCTGGGATGCAATCAGTTGACAATCGCTGTGGCTGCTGCCTCCCTCATTTCAAGGGAGGTTTGCTTACTGTACCAGACTGTGTGGGGGGTACAGATGAGATTTGGTGTGTCTTTCAATGCACCCTGAGCAAAGCTAAAGGGCTCAGACTCATGCACATCAAGGGCAGCCCCTCGTATCCTGCCCTCTTTGAGGCACTGGACTAAGGTTTCCTCATCCGCCAGGCCACCTGAGGCTGCATTCACTAGGAATGCTCCTTGCCTCATCTGCTTTATAATAAAGTCATTGATGAGGTTGTGGTCAGGTTCATTGAGATTACAGTGCAAGAAGACACAGTCACTATGCTGCATCAAATCCTGTGGGATATAGATCCTCTGCACACCCAGGGATTGCTCTATGCCATCCTGCAAGTAGTGGTCATAAAATATGACTCTGAGTCCAAAGGCCTTGGCTTGAACAGAAACTGCCTGCCCTGTGTGACCAAAGCCAATGAGACCCAGTGTCTCTTCACAGATCTGAGTTGCTCCAGAAGTCACCTCTCAGATCTGCTCCACACTCTGTACCCATGTGCCTTCCTGTAGTGCCTGGTACAGCCATGTGTTCTGCCTGTACAGATTGAGGATGTTGCAGATGGTGGAATTGGCCATCTCTTCCACAGCTGCAGATGGGATGTTGCATACCACAACCTCAACCCTCCTGCAGCCTTGATGTCCACGTTGCCATAGCCACTGCCAATCCGCACAATCACTCTCAGAGCCTTGAACTTCTCCACGTCTTCCCTGGTGAGGGTGAGAGTGTGGTATATCATGGCACCCACAGCCTCATTTGATACCTTTTCGTGGACCTCCCGTGTGGACTGCAAGTCACAGAAGGCCACCCTGGCCAGAACCTTCAGGATGGGCAGCTCCACAGTGCAGTCTCTGCCATCTAGCACTGCCACTAGGGGCCGAGGGTGCAGGGATTCCTTCATGATCTGGGAACTGATACCTTCACAAATTCTGTCCAATCGCTGTCGCTTGACTTTGTGCTTATCCACAAGGGCCATCCTTTATCGAACTTTGCAACTCTCTGATTCAAAAGGCAAAGCAGTCCTCTAAGAATTTAAGGGAACTCTCAGGAGTCTGTGTGAATTATGCCACTATGAATCCAATATTAATCTGTCCACAAACTAAGGTTCACACGATGGGCTGTTTGTCTTTTTAAAAGGATACAGCTTGATTGGTACAAAGCTATCTAAGGTGATGAAACCCTTCTCCAGCGCTGCCTACCTCCAAGGCAAAGGTTCCCTGCCGGGTAGGCCGTGGCTCCTGCCCCTCCCACCCTGTGGTGGTGGCTGTGGCTTGCAGCCTCCACCCCTCAGCGTGGCCTGGCTCCTGGCTATGTCCCTCGCTCCTTGGGCCTCTAGGTTGTGCTCAAGTCATCTTAAAATGATTTCATATAATTTAGATAGAAGTCCTTTGAGTGATTGTTGGTTATGATTTTCTCCCAATTTGTGGGTTGTCTTTTCACCTCTGTGATTTCTTTGAAATGCAGAAACTTCTCAATAAGACGAGATCCCAGTTCGCAGTATTTCCTGTTCATTTTGGGTTTTGTTCATGAACTGTCTAGCTACTTCCAAGTCTGCAAGATTTTTTTTTTTGGAGGGGGGGACTAGGGATTGAACTCAGGCCTTTGTGCTTGCCAGGGAAGTGCTTATTCCACTGAGCCATCTCCTAAGCTTCTAAGATGTCATCTTAGAAGACCAAGATGACATCTACTTTCTCTTCCAGGAGATTTAGTGTTCCTGTTTTAATGTTTAGGTCTTTAATCCATTTTCACTTTAGCTTAGTGCATGGCACTAGACCCAGGTCAGCTTTAGTTCTCAGCACGCGGGGAGCCAGCTTTGCCAGCACTGCTTGGTAACGAGGCCGTCTTTCTTCCAGTGAACATGTTTGACCCCTTCATCAAAGATAAGACGGTGCATTTGTAGTTGTGCTTGCATCTTCTGATCTGTTCCACTGATCCTTGGGTCTGTGTTTTTGGTACTGTCATGCTAATTTCATCACAGTAGCTTTATAGTATAATTTCAAGTCAGGAATTGTAATGCCTCCTGCCTTGCCTTTTTTGTCCTTGCTATTCTGTGTCTTTTCAGGGTCCAAATAATTTTTTTATAATTTCCTTTTATTTTGAAGAATAAAAACAAGTGCAAGGAAAACAGAAGCAAAGACAGAAACAGGGTAACATACAATAATATACACACTACAGATTTTCACAGCAAGAACATCTGACCAACAGTGATTTTTTTTTTTTTTTTTTGTCTTTTTGAGACAGGGTCTCACTATGCAGTTCAGGCTGTCCTTAAGCTCATTTTGTAGCTCAGGCTGGTCTCGAACTCACAACAATCCTCCTGCCTCAGCCTCCCGAGTGCTGGGATTACAGGTGTGCGCCACCACGCCCGGCCCAACAGTGATTGATACATTTTATTTTCATCATCAAATCTGTTGAACAGATACAGTTATGCAAGATGGGACATATGATCAAATGTTAACACATTCTTCCAAGAAATCTTACATTTTTGTTCTTTCTCTCATTTTCTTTTATTATCTTTTTCATTTTAGTTTTATTATTATTACCTTGTTTTAAAATTTACTTGAAAGAGAGTATAGTAATAACTGATATAACATTAGAAATGGTACACATTTAGAAGACCAAGATGACAGGTATTTCATGCATGGTTTTAGTATTACACATTGCTGTCCTCAATGTAGTTGCTTAGTGCACAGATATCAACATATAGAGTTAGTCATGGTGAAAACTCTGTCCCTTAACTGTTATTTTCAAAAACCTGTTGGAAACTCTTAGAACTATTGTCTTATCCATCTTGTAAATATACATGTATGGTTTTGCCTCTACCTTGTTTCCTAACTTTTCTCCTTTCTCTCTCTTTGTTGTTAAATCCTTAAGTTCTGCTTCTTTCCATTTAACTGTGTCTGTTATACCTTTCAGTTTTTATTTCTTTCTTTTGAGTTCTTATACTAGGGAGACAGTACAATATTTATCGATGTGGGTCTGGTTTATTTCAGTTATGTGTATAGCCTCAAGTTGCATCCACTTACCTATAAAGTCTTTGAATTTTTTTTTCTTTATAACTGAGTAATACCCCATTGTATGAAAATACCACATCTTTTTGATGATTCCGCAGGTGATGGCATTTTGGTTGTTTCCAAGATTTGGCTATCACAAATTGTGATGCTATAAGCATGGGAACACATATATCATTATGATATGATGTTTCCAGTTCTTTTGGGAAATTCCCAAAAGTGGGATAGTTGGATTGGATGGGATTTCCAGTCCTAGTCTCCACACTGATTGCCATAATTGTTTATTCTGCATTCCCACCTGCAATGGAGAAGGGTTCCTTTTTCCCTGTAGCCTTTCCAGGATTTGTTGTTGATTGATTTCTTTATGATAGCCATTTTTTTCTGGGGTGAGATGCTATCTCAGTGTTTTAACTTGCATTTCTTAAATGGCTAGTGATGTGGAGCATCTTTGCGTGTATTTATTTGCCTCTTGTATTTCTTCCTCTGGGAAATATATATCCATCTCAGATGCCCGTTTTTGGATTGGGTCCTTAAATTTTGGGGTGCTAATATTTTTAGTTCTTTATATAATCTACATAGAAGACCTTTGTCTGAGTGATTATTAGTCAAGATTTTTCAAACTTTGTGGGTTGTCTTTTCACTCTGTTGGTGATTTCTTTTCACATGCAGAAACTTCTCAATAAAAGGAGGTAGTTGTTTGTTCTTTCAAGTATATTCCCATGCAGTTTGATCTTTTCTCATGAAATGTTTGCCTCCTGCTATATTTTCAAGATTTCCACCTACTTTCTCTTCCAGGAGATTTAGAGTTTCTGTTTTAATATTTAGGTCTTTAATTCATTTTGACTTTAGTTTAGTCTATGGTAATAGACCCAGGTCAGTTTTAGTTTTCAGCATATAGAGAGCCAGTTTTCCAGCATCATTTGTTAAAGAGGCTATCTTTCTTCCAGTGAACATGTTTGACCCCTTTGTCAAAGATAAGATGGCTGAGTGTGATTTTAGTTGCATCTGCATCTTCTAATCTATTCCATTGATCCTCAGGTCTATTTTTTTGCCAACACCATGCTGATTTTAACACAGTAGCTTTGCAGTATAATTTCAAGTCAGGGATTATAATGCCTCCTGCCTTGCCTTAGTTGCCCAGGCTTGTCATTGCTACCTAGGTGTTTTTTTTTGTTCCAAATAAATTTTAGTAGTGATTTCTCTAGATCTGTGAGGTATGCTAGTGGTATATTGATAGGAATTGCATTAAATGTGTATAACAATTTTGGGAGTATGGCCATTTCCATAATGTTGGTTCTTCTTATCTAGGAGCAAGTAATATCTTTCCATTTTCTGAAATCCTCTTTTACCTCTTTTTTCAGAGTACCATAATTTTAATGGAATAGATCTTTTACTTCTTTAGTTAGATTAATTCCTAAGTACTTCATTTTTTGTGGTGCTATTGTGAAGGGTATTGTTTCTCTAATTTCTCTTTTAGTGTGTTTGTTATCTGTATAGAGGAATGCTACTGACTTTTGGGTATTGACTTTGTAACCTGCCATGTTACTGAATTTGTTCATTATTTCTAGGAACTTCTTGGTGGAGGATTTTGGGTCTTCCAAGTAGAGTATCATGTCCTCTGTAAATAATAATAGTTTAACTTCTTTACCTATTATTGTTCCTTTTATTTCTCTCTCTTTTTTAATGACTCTAGCTAATGATTCCAAGACTACATTGAATAGAAATGATAATAGAGGACATCCTTGTCTTGTACCAGATCTGAGTGTAAAATATTTCAAGTTTTCCCCATTTATAATTATATTTGCAGTTGGATTATCATAGATGTCTTTTATCACATTGAGGTAGAAGCCATGTATTCCAATTTTCTGTAGGGCTTTAATCATGAACGAGTGTTGGACTTTATCAAAGGCCTTTTCTGCATCAATTGAAATGATCATGTGATTTTTTGATTTGGCATTATTGATGTAGTATATTACATTTATAGATTTGCATAAGTTAAACCATCCTTGCATCCTTGGGATGAATCCTACCTGATCATGGTGTATAATCTTCTTGATGATTTGCTGCATTCTGTTTGCTAGGATTTTATTGAGGAATTTTGCATCTATATTCAGGAGGGAGATTTGCCTATACTTCTCTCTTTTAGTTGCATATTTCTCTGGTTTTGGTATCAGCATAATATTTGACTCCAGGAATGACTTTGGAAGTATTGTTTCTTTTTCAATTTCATTGAAGAGTTTGAGGAGTATAGGGATAATGTCTTCCAATGTCAGCCAACATTTTGGCACTAGCCTCTCAAGGTCAGTGAATATTCAGGACATAGGAGAATTTGTACTGTAACATCATGTAACTCAGTAGTGCCCCAAATTTTCTGGTCAAGGAGATCATAGAGCCACAGAAGAATGTGATCAATAATGTACAGTGTGCCTAAGGAGAGTCACATGGAGAGAAAACTTTCTCTCAGGCTTCCACAGAGAACAAATTGGTTAAGCAATGGCTGTGACTCATCAGCATGACTGACACTGACAAGGGATCTACAGAGTGTGGTACAGGGTCACAGGATAAACCCTGAGGGCACTGACTGACCTTATCTGTCACAAAAGTTACATTTCTTGTTATATAGGTTTTGCTTTAACTCAGTTTTAACCATCCAGCAGAAAAGTATAAAAATGGAGGTGTATAAAGTAAAGTCATATTAATATACTGAGCTGTGAATGGCTCAAGACAACAACTTCTGTGGGTAACCCATTTCTACTGTGGACTGTTGATCTGTGTTGGATTGTTTTATATATATATATATATATATATATATATATATATATAT